>PPKD02000042.1:0-10309 GCA_003705985.2 Tetrapisispora namnaoensis | reverse complement strand
GATGGACTGTTTTTTCTATTACCCGACTAGAATTTCTTTAGTGGCAGGATTCACTTTGCAACATTCTCTGCGACAGAAATACCCAAAAAGTTGACGCGGGGCAAAAATGGAAAAGCAAAAAAGAAAAGAAAAATAGATTTAGCAATAATAAATATATGCGAAAATGATAACGAAGACAGAATTAAAATAAGTAAATAAACTAATATTTCCCTTATAATCGTTATTATATTAACAAAGGTAATTATAAGTAACAAAAATAGTGGATGTTTATTGCTCGACAGGAGACAAAACCTAATGCTCAGAAGACTGTCTATTTTTAAATACAATGTGATAAAATTAAGAATTTCTCGAACTTACTTTAGTATATAATAAGATAGTGACTAAAATTTTTTATGTTTACATTTAAAAGTATATATATTTAACTATTTCTTAAAAAAGGTTTGAAAAAAAAACGCTACAATATTCCTCAAATAATTTAAAAATTGATCCAGCGGTGGTAATTGAATAAGAACAGGTTAAGATATGTTTATTAAAGATTTTTCATATGGACCTTGGTACACAAGGGGAGCTAAAAAACGATTTCCCTCTAAAGTTGTATATGGAGAAATTTCAGATTCTCAACTCAGTGCCGTTTTGTACCAAATAGCGATCAATTACAAGGAGAGAAGTATATCTGGAAAAACCCCTCCCACAGTAGAATTCATGTTAAATCAGTTTAGAACTAATACAAAAACAATAATTGCAGTTGGAAGTTCTACCTCAAAAACTTTAATCATACCTACACCGTGCTGGATAAGTACAAGAAGAAAAAAAAAGGGGGCACTGACTGTCGATGTAGAATCCATAAACACCATCTCACTGCCAAAAATAAATTCCATGGAAACTTATGCACCGACAACTTTTCCAGATTCGATGGAATTTGGTACACTAATTCAACAAGATAGATGCGTCTCTAAAATAGAAAAGGTAAAATTTGTTACCCTGAGGACTTTAAGGAAGTTTTTCCCAATCATCTACATAAATTGTTCCAAACAGGACATAATCTCATCTATGAAGCACATTAGATACTGTACACAGTTTTTTGATGGACTATTGAAATACAGTCCTTTCAAATATGTGGAGCTTCTTCGTTACCCAATCCAATATGAAATGAAAATCGTTGGAAAAAATCGTGAAGAACGGATAATCAAGTTTTCTAGCAATTCATATGATCTCACAGCGTATATTTTATTGTCTAGAGAAGTCTTGGAAAGTAGATATGGCTATAATGTACAAAGTATGCATCTTTTGTTGAAAGAAGTTGAAATTACACAAGAGAATTGTTTCAAACAATACAGAGCTATTGGAACTGAGATAGCATCTTCAAGATCATCATGTGATTTATGGCTAACGCAACATACTCTACTACCGCCTACATATAATGAAGTCATTAAAATTGCTCCCAGCGATAATTATTAAATAACCTATATATCTTCTATATTAAACTTCCTGTAATCCTCAATTTCTAGGTACCAATGGGTTGTTCTGATCCATCTGCAACTTATGATATAAATAATATCATTTAAATACCATATAGTCAAATTTAATAAAGAGACAGTGACTCCACAGCCTATGGAAATCCAAAATTTTACTTCAAATAAAATCGAACTACTGTTATCATACTTATTATTCAAAAAATCAACAATAATTATTACAACAGATGTTAAAATACCTAGTATAAAGGGATAATTTAGAATGCAGCAAAACAAAAAATATAATGTGCTTTTTTCCATGCTTTTCCGGAAACAGTCAACATTATCATTTATTTCTTGTACAAAACACTCATGAGCCTTTAGCCGAATCTCTATCTCCCTGAGTAATTCCGATATTATAGTTTCATCCTCTTGCAAAGAAAGTAAATTTTGTTTTATTTTTTTGCCATACAAGTTTATTCTCTCTCTCTATAGAATTTAAGCGACATAAATTGCTATCTAAATTGATAAAATTGTAAATTGTTTTCAAAAATACGATCCATTTTATAGTAGTAACATTTCTTAAAGTATACAAATTGTCCTGCATTCCTTTAATATGTTCTATAGTTTTTAAATTAAAACTTAAAAGAATAACAACAAGTTCCACATATTGTCTATTGATTATAACTTTATTTACTACTTCATATATAATGGATCATTATTGTAATTCAAGTTATCCTTTAAATTTGGTGAAAAGACAACTATGTGTTTATCAAGAATCATTCTATCTCAATGATTCAGTTTCTTTCAACTTTTTATTATTAAAGTAATAAAAGTATAGATGAGATGTCTTTATAATTTTTAATAATTTCATAAAAAATTACAATTTCACAATACCATTCGAAAATATTGCTTTACTTTTGCTGTTGTTATTATTGTCAATACATCTTCTAAATAAGTCCTCTATTTCGCGTTGTTTATCAATAAATTTGGTTAAATTTTCAATAATTTGAAGTTTCTTTTTATTTATAGATTGCTTCTTAGGTACTTGTACTATTGCATTATCAGTGTTGCTTTTTTGCTTAATCATTACCTTGTTGTCATATGAGGTGCTGTCAATGTTATCTATATCTTCACTTAAATTATTATCTAAATATAAAATATTTTTATCCGAGTTGTCACTCATAATAACTACATTATTCTCAAAACTATACAAAAATTGAGTTAATACAAGCGATTTTCAGTTGAAAAATTTAAATTTGGCAAGTATTATTTTTATCCCAATACTACAATAAATATTCTAATATTTTTTTAATATTTATTATTAGAAACACAAAACATTTACGCTTGTCATGGCAATCAAATTTACTTTCTTGTGAATGCTTTTTCTCTATGACACAAAATTTTTTATACAGACTTTCCAAGATTTCGGCCATGACAGACTTGTTTTTGTGTTCGCAAATTATTTTTGTGGTTCAGTAAAATAAAATTATTTCAGTGTAATAATTAATAGAAAGAATAATTGAGATGTTTGAAATGTAATTATTTTTTTTTTTATTCCTGGAATTTGCCCATCTTATTGAAGAAAAGTTTGGAACGATTTTTTTTAACTTTATAAATTACCTGGTTTTAATAATACTAGAATAAGAGTAAAAACTTTCTTTGAGGTTACTATAGGTGGACACTTGATATTAACAAGGTGAAAATTAAATCTTTTCCTTAATATTACGAGCAATATGTGTTTTCGAATTTTTTCTGTTCTACAGAATTTTTCTCATAAATAAATACCCTAAAGCGCAATATAGACGTATCATGAAAGACCGGTATTAAATTTTAATAATATTATTAAGTAATCTGCTATGTATTTATATAGAAAAAAAAAGAACATATATGAACTATTATTCGCACTGTATATATTGGTACTATTATATTTAATAGAATAAAACATTTATGTCAATACTCTGTAGTCATTAGAACAGTAGATATGAGCGACAGAGTGAACGGGTAAAGATGCATCTTAGTATCGTCCGTGAGACTGATATTGGTATATTTTGGGTTTTAGCTCAAACTACCGACGGTATAAACACGGCTGCCCTTAGCCAATCCACAAGATTTACCTGAATAAAAAGTTGATGCTTTTAAATTTGATATAGTTATCTGATCTAGATTTACAAAATAAGTCCAAAAAATAATATTAATTAGTATATAAATATTATTAATTATTTTTACATATATTATTGTAATATATTATGGCAATAGATATTAAATAAATAAAAAATTCAAGAAAAACAGTCATTCACATAAGCATAGTTAGAATTAGTAGAGGTAGGACATTGCATATCCCACGGATTAGTCGTGAATCCCGGAATACCTAATTGTAATATTCTTATATCAGAATTCCACGTGCCACCATGATTCAAGTGCACGCAAATACCAATTTTATCATGTGAAAGTTCATGATCTACAATTTGTTCAAATGCATTTCTTATATCATCAGCTGATGCTGTGGTTTTACAATTACTTCCAGTTGTCCATGTTGACCAAGCAACAGCCCACTGACCATCATTGTATGTCCACCAGTATATGACGTCACCACCACAATTTTGATTTGAACCACCTTTAACTGCTGATGTAACCAGAGATACAATACTAGATGTGTCGCCAACAGCTCCCAATAAGTTATAACCATTTTCGTAGACATAGGAAACGGTTGTTGTAAAAAAGGATAATATTTTTGCTTTGCAAATAGCTGTATAATATGAAACTGTACCAGGAACCGCACGTTTTGCTAATGAAAAAGAGTTAGCAAAATTGTTTCCGTAAAGACTATTGATAAACTCTGCTTGTCCTTGTGGGCTTTTTACTTCTAAATGTGTGTGGTTATCAGAAATATCCAATAAAGTGATATTAACGGATAGTGTTATGTTTCCAGCAATTGTAGCTGTTTTTGACACTGTTTTATTCATTGGAAAATCTTTCGTCCAAGCAGCTATGTCATCTTGAGTGGCTCTTCCAGCATAAAATCCGTCAACAAATTTTAGGGGGATGTGTGGATTCGAATTCATTGCCATAGGAACAATAAATGTTTCTTGGCAACGAGCTATTTTATGGAACAAAAAGAAGCTGAATATTAGAACTCTAATAAAATGAAGAGAAAACATTTTAGTTCGTTACTTTATTACCTTATATTATTGTAACAGAAAATTTTTTGAAAAATAAAAATGACCAGAATAAACATTGGAAGTAAATTTTTTTGTAATTAAATTCCTATCGCCTTTTATACTTTTATAGTATGCAAAATTTTTTAAAAAAATTCTTATATATCAAAAAATAAAATATCATTCCGCACAGCGTTGTCTAAGGAAAAATATAGAGTTCAAATATTGTAATAACTATGACAACGAAAAGACAATATGCGGGAAAATAGAGCAGCAGAACAGCTATGTTTCATATGTATTAGTGAACAGTTTTGCAACCAAGGACGTTGTTATGTTGGTTATGGCAACTAGTTGAAACAGTAATACCAGAAAAAAATTATTCATTTATAGCATTACTAATAGTTCTGACTTCTAATGGTTTCAATATTTTAATGTTACTATGGATTCTCGTATGAGGTTAAATTCCATCAGAATTCATGCATATTACGGATTGTTCTTAATACCGTTGCAGGAAGTCATATCTAATAAGAACCAGTCAGACAATGGCAAGTGCTAAAAATATATATCATTAGCTAACTATTGGTGCAATACCAATAAGAATTAGCCATAGATCATCAATCTGTAAGGATCAAAAATATTCTACACATGCTCATGTGTGGCCCGTCTAACATATTTCGTAAGTTTCAATTGGATAAATTGAATTAAAAAACTTTGTTCTAAATTTTTACTCCTGTGATAAACATATACACAGTAAACTTATTAATATTTTGAGATATGAATTATGCTAAACTTCTTCACAATAAGTTGCTCTGGCAATGTGAACATATCGTTAATTGCTGCACATAAATGTTTTTCAGACGTAATTTATCAAACGAATACGCCATCGCAGCGGATATAAAACTTCGAAAAAATTTTCAGATTTCAAAGATTGTGTGAAAAACACCCAGAACTCCCTGTACAATAATAATAACTTTGTAGCGTCGAACTAAATCTGTTACGCGATTATCTTGACCGCTAGTTGCCATGTAAACAAGCCCATAACATTACATTCACGGCACTCTTAATCGCTTAACAGTGCATAAACTTTGTTTACGAATAAGAAATGTTGCCCTTAAATCTTCAGTGTAACATTTGTGAGGTATTTTATTTTCAATTACAGTTAACGATGTTCGTTGAATAAGGTACTGATTAACTTTGACATTACTAACTGGGGAGTCTAACAAAGGTTTAATTAATTTCTTGGTCAATTGATACAACCAATTATGCAATTACTCTTTTAGAAGATAATTTTGGCTGCAAGATTGGTGTGTGTATACTCTAGAGTTGGTCAGTTTTTGCAACCATATTTTTGTAACATAATATTATATTGAACAAGTATTTCAGTACCGATATCAAATATTAAGTTCACATTCAATAAGACGATGTTTTAAATGTTAATGTTGTATTCCTTTCGCGTTAGTAAACAGTGCACAGGAATTACATATACATTCTGTACATATATATTTGAAGCCCTAGTAGCTATAGAAATTATTATTCACTTACACGATTTAAGCTTTGGGAGAAGCCACAGAAATATTAAATCAATGTAATTCCTATTTACAAACATCAACATGAAAATCTTGCTCTTCTAAGTGTATATTAATTTCTTGAGTTGGGAGTTCGAACTATTGTTGTAGTGGAGATTAATACTTACCTGACTGCAATCAATTCCAATATTGGTCGCATATTGTAGAAACTACGTCTTTATTACGGAAACATCTCTTTGCAAACCTTTTAACGCAGTGCAGCCAAAACATAAAAATTTTCTGTTTCAAAGCGAGCAGTTGAAAGTATGAGAAATCTGCGTACAAGACCCTTTATAACCCCGACAAAAATTGCCATTTCTTGAGGTTCTCTCTGCCATTTGTTACCATATGGGTATTAGCAAAAATTTTTATACGCAGATAAATATCATGCAGAGTACGGAACGTAGACGCGTTTATTCCGAATGCCGTTGCATGGTAACAACATACGAAACACGACGACATGATAGAATTATTCAGTAAATTTTAGTCTTGTTTTTCTACTTCTTTTAAGGGCTTTATAGTTGACGTAAAGATTCCATTCTCTCGATATATCATTACCAATATATACAGTGCGAACACTAGTTCACGTCTAGTATATTCATTACACACCTTTACGTATTATAATTTGATTCATCAAGAATTAACTGTTGTCTCAGTTTAAGAGGCCAAATTATCTATAACTGTAATTACTTGAACTTTTAATTAACACTACTATATATACACCTTTCTTAACAATTTTTGTTGGTGCTGAATAAGAATTAATTGGCAAATTTATTATCATCTTCGTAAACTGTTAATCGGTCTTCGTAATCACAGCGCATAAAATAAAAATTTTTCTTTAAATTTATCAACATATGAACCGGGTAATAAGTATCTGCCTTAACTATGCGGTGTTCGCGAGGTGATGTAATACAATGTAATACGATTCACATGTTGAAATGATCTCGAGATAAAATACAACTTTTTAAAATGAAAAAGAGTAGATTGATGGAAGAAATCGATATTGCATAAAAATGAAAAATAGTTCTCACTTTATATGTTTGCTAAGTCCTAAAACTGATATTCCTAATTGAAAACTTTGTTATAGGCCTTAACTTTACTATAGCCTGAGGCCTTTGAAAAATACCAAAATTAGTTTTTCTTTACTAGTAGGGAATAGTGTATTTCGAGTATTAAGTTATGGCTATTTACTATTTATTTGCAATTTTTTTAGTGCTTCTTTTTAGTGTTAGGTATATAAAACGGGATACTTCTATCTTTAAAAATTATACGATAACAAGTTTCAGAATCTCAAACTCAACACTATGGATTGGGTTAGCAGCTATACTATCTTTGACCGATGATAGCTACTTAAAATATGTCTGTATGGCTATTGCGGCTATTTCATGCTTTTATGTAAAAGTAGAGTCTCTAGAAGAGTAAGTCAAATATATTTTTCATACTTATGAAACAATTTTCGAGCTTGTCCTATAAAATCATTAGCTAGGTCAAATGTGTTGTTGAAAAAACACAAAGAGATGATTTTTAATCATCATTGTAAATAAGTTTACTGTATATTCTAGCATTGTTGAAAGATAGAGCACATTTTCCATCTAAGTTTTCTATGCCTTAATAAGTTGAATGATATCCCTTTTATATAAATTACTTCATTCAATTAATTATTATGACAATATATGTTTCAGATACTTGCATATAAAACATAAAATTAAAATAATACACACTTACATATTCAGAAAAATATTTTAATTAAACAACAATAATGTTATTACAATAGTTTCGAATTTATTTTCAAATTAGTTTATTTACTAAGAGCTTGCTTGAAAGTTTAGTTGAAAAATTTTATAAAATTATTATAATCTTTATTTTGGAAAAACCAATAAAATTCCAAGGAAAGATAAAAATAATCACCAATTCATGATAGAGTATTTTGGCAGCCATTGTTAAGAATTAAGATATTAATCGGTAATGAATCAATAGCATGTTTTATAAATGGATGCCCAAAGCAAATGTTTTATTTAGCAGATTAAAATAACAAAAGCTTCAACTGAATTATTTACGGCGTGTCAATTGTAATAAGAGCATTAAAATTTATTATTGAAAAGATTCTATTATTTCTATTAGTTTTCATAACACCTTAAATAACAAAAGTACTGTTTGATTTCTGGTTTATAGTTTGTTTTCTATCAAATTATCTAAGCTACCTTTAAGTTTGGGAAATAATTACAGAATTAAAATGGAACATACGTCTAATTGGAATGATTTTTCCAATATGTAAAATGTTTATGAGTTAAAAGACAAAAAACATTATAATATGGGGGCTTGACTTACACATTGAAGAAGCCAAACGAAGTGATATGGATGTATGGTGTGGTAGAGAAACTTACGAAGGGACATGGTATGTTGATGTTAAGTTTGTCAGATAGGATAAAATAAACGGATTTAGTTAGAATACTTGGACTCTTGTATGTCCTTCGTTCTAATAATAAGAAAGAAGCTAATAGAAGTTGTAAAATTAAAATTTCGCTGAATACCCCGACTTAAGAAAGCTGTTTTACATTTGATGTAAGGGATTGAGGGCATTCCGTTAATGTCTAGGTTGTGTTCTGAGGTATCGTGTTCTTACACAAATTACGGAGCCTAAATTATATAATATTAATATAGCCATTAGGTACGATAACCATACGTCGAGTAGATGAAACCATGACATAAATGTATTAAAGACTGGTGCAAGTTTAATGGTACTATTAAGTAATCAGATATAGAAGGAAAAGAAGCAGACGTGAACTAGTATTTGTACTTATATATCTGTAACAATATATTAACAGAATGGAATCTTTACTTCGACAATAATAATTGTAAAAAGTTACTGAAAGAAAATATCTCAAGTAAATATTAGAGGCAAACTTCTTTGATTTGTTTATTTTTACCCAGTTTACCCCACGTTAAAATAAGAATATGATAAATTATGTACGATAAATATTCTGTGTAAATATTAAAGTACATATATGAATTATAGTGAAGAAAATAACAGATGAGGGAGTAATTTTGAATGAGAGACTTGTAAATTAACACAGCCTGTCTACGACGATATGCAACAACAAAATCGCGACGCCGGTTAGAACGGGAGAGAAGCAAAAATGATACTCTTGCGCTACAAAATATAATGACACAAATCAGATAGAGAAAATAAACTATTTGGGAATTAACTTTCTGATTGATAAAAATTTATAGAGTTTAAAAAAAATATACTTTATATTATAAATCAATTCCACTATGTAATGTTAAACCATTTAAATAAATAATTCTAAGCTACATAATCATTCGAAAAACAAAAAAAGTTCTCATTGTTGAGAATAGTGCATCAAAAAATGAACAGTTCTCCAATATGAAAAATTACCAATGGAAGTACACATGTCGATGTATAAAACTCATGTTACCGAAACTAATATAAATATAGACTAAATCAAAAATAGAGTAAGAAATCTAGTCATTAACGATGCAGGTAATGTTTAAAACCAATCAGAAAATAAACAGAACTTTCATATTACAAAAACTTTTAATAATTTTATTAAAACACAGTTTGACATTGTAACCAAAAGTAAAAATTCTCATTCTGATAAAAATGATGACAAGGTAGATATGAATATTGTGAAGAATTTAATCTTAAATCTGAAAAAGTGCTTTAAAATTATTGAGAGTAAGAAAGAAACCAACCATGTACTTCTACTATTTTAAACAAAACTTTTATAAGTATAATGGTTTAGTAAGGATACATAAACCTTTTCAAAGAGTGGTACTTAGAAGTTGAATCAATAATGGACAAATAGTTATTTATTCACCTAGTTTGAAGGACAAATTAAAATATTATGATGATGCATTATACAAAAATTTAAATATGAATATTTTAACAGAAAGTTTTTCCGAGTTTTTGATAATTCATTTAGTTTCAATTCTAAGATAAGAAATTATATTTCCATGATTCAAGATGATATTTGTATTATGAATAATGTCAAGACTGGAAGATGGCTAATGTTTTTGTCATCAGCGTATAAATTCATCAATTTAGATGGGAAGTTATGTCAAATGAATTGGATAGAAGAAAACAACAGAAGAATTTGGAAATATTTTAAAAACG
>PPKD02000041.1:0-11332 GCA_003705985.2 Tetrapisispora namnaoensis | reverse complement strand
TTCTATGACAGAATCTTCTATATCTACCATAAGCTCAGGCGCAACCCAGGAACCTCACAAATCGGAACAAACTACTATTGTTTCTGAATGGTCAAAAGAATTTGATTTGGATGGCCTATTTGCATCTCTTGATAATGCTATCTCCTCATCTAAGGAAACCGAAGATTTGTTAATGGAATAAATATTTTATTATATATATAACAGTGCATAAATTTTTTTTGAAAATATATCAATAATCTTGGATAAAACTTAATAATTTTACATGCATGATTTTATGAGGGTATATAATATATATTCTATCTTTATGTCTAATTAATTTGATCTGAAAATTGGCATGTTTCAAAATAAGGCATCGCGTCAAAAATACTAATATACGTTTTATATAAACGTGAATGATTTTAAATTTATATTAGTAAACAAAGAGTTCTTGAATTTATGAATAATCAATATAGTAATGAAGTGATCTTTATTATGTATAAAGTTGGCGAACGTTTAAGCATAAAAAATGAACTTTGTACAGTAAAATATATTGGGGAAATTAAGAAATGGCCTGGTGAGCAAGTATACGGCCTGGAGTGGGATAATGTGTCTCGTGGAAAACACTCTGGTAATATTGATGGTGTTGAATATTTTTCTGTTCAAATACCAGGATCAGGTTCCTTTATAAAAGAAGCAAAGCTGTTAAGAGAGGTCCAAGCACCACGAACGTTTGAGCAAGCACTGAAAAAAAAATATGGCGATAATTTGAATGCTATTGGTAACTTAAAATTTGGATCTAAAACTGCAATAGGTTATGGGTTTGAGAATTTAACTGAAAGAAATAAAAATTTGAGTGAGCTTCGAATTGTATCATTGCCAAATCTTCAAATAGGTGATCAATCGCTGACAGAAGAAAATATTACAATAATATCAGAACATTGTTGCAGCATTGTATCTTTGGATTTATCATCTAATCTCATATCAAATTTTTTTTTTACACTTCAGCTCTTTAACTGCATTAAAAATTTGGAATCTATTAATATGTCGGGAAATAAGTTGACAAATGGTTGGAAAACCCTTTCCGGAATTACATTAAATAATGTCAAATGCTTAGCATTGCAAAATTGTGGAATTAAGTCGGAATATGTGCCTACTGTTCTTAAAAGTTTCCCCAATCTAGTTACCTTGGATCTTAGTAACAATTTGTTGGTCGAGGATGTATTAGAAAACATTGTTTTTCCAGAAAATCTAGAAGAATTACGTTTGTCTAATTGTCTATTGAAAGGTATTCCGGTATCTTTAAGTAAAACAAATATCAAAATATTAGATATTTCAAATAACCAAATTGAATCATTTGATAATCTATCAGTTTCTTCGGTTTTGGAATTAAATGTAGCTGATAATAAGTTAACGGAATGGCATGCTATTGATATGATAAATGAAAAGTTTGATTCCTTAGTCTCTTTAGTTGTCCAACGAAATCCTTTGTTTGAAAAAAATCCTGAAAGCTTTGAGCATTTTTACCAGCTGATAGCCAGATGTAATAATTTAACGGCACTTAATGGCTCTGGTTTTGATTCCTTCACAAGGAAAGATGCGGAGTTATTTTTCATTTCTAAAGTATCTTCTGGTGAAATATCATTCGATGAAAGCTTGAATAGCTATAAAGCTCTACAAAAACTGTATAGCTTTTCTAAAAACCATAAAACAGGCAACGAATCATGGTTATCTACTCAGATTATGGAACTTAATATTACTTTAGAAAATGTAGCGAGTCCCGCTACTCGTATAATGATTTTGGCAACTTATTCTGTTCGTTATTTGAAAAGCATTTTATGTTCAACATATAACTTAAACATATTGAAAACAGAACTGTATTGGGACTCTGAATTAGGAAGTAAGATAATTTTGGATAGGGAGTTCGTTCAACTTGGTGATTACGGCATTAAAAATAATGACACTATTCATGTCAGGAGTTAAAATACTATGAGCTGAATATTTAGCTATGCTCATGTTTCTAATATGTGTACATTTCTTATTTTATAATATTTAAAATATTTATATATATATATTAAAAATTATAATATATAGAGGTTAATCGAGATTGAAATTCCATAATGGATCACCTAAATGATGAATCATCTCTACACCATGACCTTTATTAATAGTTGCGATGTCATCAGTGCTCATTAATAGCTTCCCAACAGCCAATGCATGTTCTTTGTTTTCGGCATTAATTACTATAATAGAATCTTTTTCAAAACCTGGTGATTCTGGCAATTTTGCACCTGGAGAAGTTAAACCAGGACACATAATATTCGCACCTGATAATACAAATTTAATAGCACCTCTATCAACTTGAACAACTGGGTATGCTTGTGGAAATTTGTGAATTAACCTTAAACTTGGGATCAATTCGTCAAATTTTTGGAAAAAATAAACTTCACCATCAACTGTGTATAATTGAATTTTGTCTTCACATTTAATTAGTTCAATTTGACTTTTTTTTGGGATTAATTCATCAATCACGTCTTCTAATTGAGGGAATTGACCGACTAGTTTGGTTTTTAAACTTCTTTGGACAGAAGATTTGACTTTTGACCTAGAATGGATATCTTCTTTCGTAAATCTAATATAATTTTAATGAATTATTCGTCATAAAATAAATTATTATAGTGTTAGTTTTTTTGTATTTATTATGTTAAAGAGTTAAAAAATAATGACTGGCATGAACATACTTTCTGAACATTTTTGGCAAATAGTTGGCTATTTGTTGTTACTTTTATTGACTTTAAGCTACATCCTTCCATATTCAGTCTTTCAAATGTTCATTTTTTTAATGATGATGCTATTTTATAATTTTCAGATTGATCATAAAAATTCAAAAATCTTTTATTTAATAGATACCGGCGCTACCATAACCTAAAACATTAATGCAAGCCTTGAAAAAAAGATAAACATATATATATATATATATATATATTGCAAGTACAATCTTCTTGATACCATAAATTATCAAAAACTGGTTTCAAAATATTAAATGTCTTTCTATTCCATGACTGAACTGGTATAATTGTATCTTTATATGCAAATAGTGTGTTTATAATTTATTTATGCAGTATTTTATTTTTTTAAAAGTCTGAATCTGAATCAAGTAATATATTTAATTTTTCATTTTCTGCACTCGATAACCTTAGTGATTCATCGCTGGTTCTTGTGTTAAAGCTTATTTCTGAATTTGATATTATAGATGTATTATAGTCAGATTCGTCTATTAAATTGATATTACCCTCTTCTATTCCTCTGGCAATACATTTTGATCTGTTAATTTCAATTTGAGTCCTTGTATCATTTTTATGTAATTTTTTAAAAACGTTTAATATCTTTCGGATTTGGTTATTATGAGGAACACAACAGTTTCCGGTTGAAGTTTTTAAGTTTGGGATTGTATCTATACTCACAGTATAATTGGGTGAATAATTGTCAGAAAAATAAAGTCTTTCGGCTTTTGTCAGAAACCCATCTGAACTTCGGAATTTATTTTTAAATAACGGTTTATCAGATATATTATCTTTCATAATTAATTCTCCTTTGTTCATTGATTTTATATTTGAGTCTAGAAAATCTGGTTTGAGATTTGAACATGTTAGAATATGTTTATTCCTTATATCCTCCTGCTTAGCTTCTTCTTCATCAGAAAGAAGAGATACACTTCCAACCATATTATCGTATTTTTCTAAACTGATATTTATTAGAGGCCCCTCAGATTTAATAATATTAGAAGTTTCTGCATTTGATTTATTGGACACGACTTTTTTAACTTCAGGGGGTTTAAAATTAGGAAGACTTAATTTTGATAAATTGTATTTGGCTGATAATGAGGTAACATCATTCAAGGTAACATCATTCACATCAACATTGTACTTTTCAGGTGATTGGCTTGCAAACAATTCATCTTCAATTTGATCCAGTAATGTAAATTCTTCCTTGGGTTTATGTTTTGAAGGTATATATATATTTGGATTCTGTTCTACCTTTACTTTCTTCACAAGTGAGTTAGCAGAAATGATACCAGTAATTACATTGTCAGGCATAAAAAACTTTTTTTTGCTTGTGGATTTTTCTTTTTTATTTCCAATTGAAGAACCTTTTTTTGGTTTTTTTCCTAGCATACATTGTGTAGCATATTTAATCACTTCATCAGAATCATTCAAATGGTTCAATTCATCATGGTCTGCGCCTACATCGATAAATTCTTTGATACATTCAGGATCTACATCATTTGGTAATATTCTATCAGAATCTTTATACGTTATAAAATTTTGGCCGATTTGTTTTTGTAAATCGTAATAACCTTCCATTGCTTTCTCAAATTTTTTAGATTCATTACTGCTGAATAGTAAAATAATTTTACCATCTCTTTTTCTTCCTGTTCTACCCATTCTTTGAATATTCTTTATAGGACTACTAGTTGTATCAAAACAGACAATCAAATCGACTTCACCAATATCTAAACCTTCTTCACCAATTGAGGTGCAAACAAGGACATTATAAATACCTTTTTTAAAATCATTTATTACTTCCTTTTGTTGTTTTTGGGTCATTCCCTTGATTTGAGCTTCTTCAGAGCTAAAAGTTCTCCTTGCTGACCGCTCCATTGTTTCTTTTTCAAGCTTCCTTTTTTTCTCTTCTTCCAGAGCAACGAATTCTTCTTGATTTTTCATTCTTTCAGATTTTTTTCTGCCTTTCGGTTTATGTTTTTTATTATATTCAATCTCATCAAATCCTTCTTTACCCTTAGCTTGCCCAATAAATATATGTGGTACAATATTTTTAATATTGAGATTATCTATATACTTGACGATCTCCAAAGCACTTTCTCTCAATTCTGTAAAAATAATAACTCTGGAATCTGGTCTTCCATCTATAAAAAAATTTCTTAACTCTTCCTTTATATGCTGAAACTTTAAATGACTAACGAAATTATTGTCTTTAACAAGATTATCACATGATTCAATCATAGTTTTAATCATTGGGTGATAATAAAAGCTTGCAGCTATTTTGTTGGTTGATTTTCCTAAACTATATTTAGTAGTAAATTCTTTATGCTTATTCTTAAAATATTTATAAAAGGTAATTACTCCATATATTTTTATTCTCTTAAGCATTTGTCCAACATGATTCAGTAATTGCAAAATGAAATAATTCCTCCACTTAATCCCCTCTGGAATACTTGGATTTAATATAATTTGTTGACTTTTTTGCATTGCAACAAAGGCATTAATAGCTGAAGGAGGACAATCATCATAAATACCTAATTCCACAGCTTGTTGTAATGTTGGAGTAATAGCAATACCTATTTGTTCAATGATATCTTCTATTTCAGTGGTTAATGTAACTTCTACTTTTTCTTTATACCTTTTTTTCATATATTTTGCTATATCCAAACTTTCTTCTGTTCTAATCTCAATTTTTGAAATATTTAAATTATTAACTACTTCTTGTACACTAGCTATTTCGGTTCCAGGAGTTGCAGTTAATGCTAGAAGTCTGTATGATGAGTTGAATCTGTCGATAAATTGAACGATTTTACAATATGCATATGATCCTGTTGCTCTATGTGCTTCATCAATAATTAAGCAAATAATATCCTTGGGATCCAATACTCCTCTTTTTAAATCATTTTCGACCACTTGTGGTGTGGTAAAAAAAACACGCTTTTCCTTCCAAATGTCTTCCCTATTTTTTCTTGATTTATCTAAAAGAATAGCAGCTTGATCATATGGGATCCCTGTTATACCTAAACAGGCTTTAATTTGTTGTGCCACTAACGGTCTTGTAGGTGCAGTAAATATAATTTTACCGTTTTCACTCCAACGGAAGAAATTTAACATTACAGTAGATGCAATAAATGTTTTACCCATACCAGTAGGAATAGCACATAACACGTTCTCTTTAAGAGACCTTTTTACAATATTATATTGGTATTCTCTGACTTCAAAATTTGTTGGATAAACATAATAACCTAACTGATCACGTTTTAGCTTATGATGAGTAGGTCTGAATGTAGTTGATTTTTGGATTTCTTCATAAAAAACTTTTTGTCCTTGTAAAATGTTACCTTGTAAATCTCTCTGAACAGGAATTGATCTTTTGGTCACTACAGTTGTGACTTCTTTATTAATGTTTTTTTGGTATAAAGAATCTAACTCATCATCTTCGAGGTCACTAAATTGATCCTCGATATCTATCATAGGGTTATATAATGTAGCAGTGCATATATGATTAGATATGAAAGAAAACGTTATATTAAAAGTCTTACAGGTACTGAAATGCAATTCTTGCTTCCAATGTATCTAAAAGTTTAAAAATCTTTATAATATTAAGATAAATATTATTTTTGTTTATACCACAAATATATAAACATCGAATTACTTGTATAAATAAATACAGTTTTCTGTAACGCGCATCAATTATCAGATTCGAACTATAATAATAAATTGAAATTGATTCGAGCATTATTGAAAAGGGTAGTAACGTTCTAGTAGATCTTTAAATATGTTTTATATTTATTCAACTGGACAAACTGATAATGTTTTCAAATCTTTATAAATAATATTAGTTGAATTATTATTATATAAAGAATGACAATAATTTATTAGTGTCCCTTCCATGCCTATAAATAAATATATATAAATCTCAGATTATTTCTTGCATTAGTCACGAAATTTAGAGAAGCAACAAAATTTTTTTAATTGTATATTAGTAATTTAATCAAATATTAATGAAGTAGTTTTAAAAATACAATTATTTAATCTGTGCTTTTGTGACTTTATAATTTTTCAGATTCATAAACCTCAAATAGCTAAATAATTGAAGTTTCGATTAATATTAAGTTTAAATAGTAACAAATCAAAATTTACATTGTTATATAAGTTTTTAGTAATGAAGGTCAGTATTCTTAGCAATAGTTAGATAAAATTAATAAATAAACCGAAAATATAAAGATATTTATATTTTGTTCTGTGAATGCAACCTTTTATAAAAAATGTTTCAATCATAAAAATAATACTTCAAAGAATCGAAACCTAAATATTGAAATTAGTTTTTATATAAATTATTAATCTCAAGTAGACTAGGGTAAAGAATTAAAATGAGGATATCTAGATAAACATAAGATCGCGAGTAATATCAGAAATAATGATTAATTATATAAAAACCAACAAGCTCTAGTATATAATTGAACAATCAAAAGAAAAACATAATTAAAATTTTATGTTTCCTGTACAAATAAAATAAATAGTTAGTTTAAATCCTGGCAATAATAAAAAATTATTAAAAGAGTATTAAAGTAAGAACAATCCATAAACTATTAAATAATTAATTTAAATTTGCAAATCCATTGTTGGATTTGCAGTAAATTGCGCTTCTATGGCCAAGTTGGTAAGGCGCCACACTAGTAATGTGGAGATCATCAGTTCGACTCTGGTTGGAAGCACTCTATTTTTTGAAATTCAAAAATAAAGAAAAATGTTTACATTCAAGCTCCATCTTAGAATTTTTGAGATGCCCATTGATTTCGCTACGTTGATATTTCCTTTTTTTCCTTTTTTGTTTTACTACAACAAGTTAAATCATCTAGGTATCAAAATTTGGACCAGCAATTTACCAAATCAACAGATATCACACAAAAGGTCAAAACTGAGTAAGATATGACTTTTTTTTTCGGACCGATTTACTAAGAGAGTCCTCACATAAATGACAACTATAGGAATTTCTAATTTGACGAGCTTAGAAACATCTACAAAATATGCAAAAAAATACATACTATATACTATGTTTAAAAATAACAAAAGCTATTGAAAGAAAATATAAGTAATTTTTGTAGAGCTCGTTTACGTGATATATATATATACATACATACATACATACATACATACATACATACATACATACATACATACATACATACATTCATATATATTAATATGCAAAAAATTTACGTCCATCTTATGCGTATGAAAGTGAATTCGAAAATGAAATCTTTCATATTTACGAAATTAAGTAAAAATTTTAGAGTTTCAAAATATCAATTTTATACCTGAACTATATATCCATTGTGTTGATAATTTACAGAATAGTTTTAAAGTTTCAAGTGCTCTCTTTCTTTTTTTCTATAATATTAACAATTTCTTTTACTAATTTTTTTCTACATGCTTTCTCTGAATTTTTCGTCTTTTTGTTGTATGCTAAAATAATCCTAATAGGCGTACCTTGTGAAATCTCTATACGACGGTACTATTAAATAAATTAAATAAAAATAAAACAGTAATGTCTTGAAAATATATATTGGTCTTTAATTTTAGCAGTCGAATTTATAGAAATTAACAATTATTAATTAATAGATGCAGATACATTTATATCCTGCATATACGAGTATTAGTTTTTAATCTCTTATAGAATTTAACATGAGGAACAGAGAAGAAAGTGTACTTTATAATGTATTTCTTAAAAGTAAAGAGAAGATTTAGGAACTTCATAAATAGTTCATATTGGCTAACTATTCGCTTTCATCGTAAAGGTCACTTAAATATTATAGAACGTAGTAATACTATATGTAATTAATTGATTTTTTCACCATATATAAACTCACACAATTATTCTTTCATGTCTTAATCAATTAGTGATCATTCTGAATCATTTAATTATTGTGATCAAAACTTTCAATAATAAATATATAAAATAGTACATTAATATATATATACACATCAACAAACATAAATATTTTATAATGTTATCATTCAAACAATTGGCTATTCTATTAACTGTGGCTGTTTCTAATGCTGCTGCTTACGACATTGACAACGCTGACGTTGTTGAATTCCAAGCTGTTTTAAATGATGTTCAAAACAACTTAATGGATTACATTTCCTATGCCGAAAATGAAGAAAATTTTGTTCTACCAGCAGGTGTTTTAGAAGTCTACACTCAAATGACTACATACAAAAATGGTGATGATTCCTACACTAGTTTATTTACTGAATTGGATTTCAACTCTATTGAAGAAATGATGACCAATTTACCATGGTACACAACCAGATTAGCTACCGTCTTAGCTGCCTACTTCTCAAGTAACAGTATTTCCACTGGTACTAACGGTTTACCAATTCACAATGCTGCTGCTACCGGTGCTGGTGCTTCTGCTTCTGCCTCTGCATCCTCATCTGCTGCCTCCTCTTCCTCATCTGTTCAATCTACAGTCAGCTCATCCAGCGCCTCTAGCTCATCTAGCTCATCCAGCGCCTCTAGCTCATCTAGCTCATCTAGCTCATCTAGCTCATCTAGCTCATCTAGCTCATCTAGCTCTGCCAGTGCCTCCAGATCCTCCAGCTCAGCTTCTCATACCTCTACTAGCTCCTCTGTTGCAACTTCCTCATCTAGCTCATCTAGCTCTTCTGCTAACAATGCCGCTGCTTTAGGTGCTGGTGTTGGTGCTATGGTTGCTGGTGCCGCTGCTATGTTATTATAATAAGTTTGAATTGAACAGATAAATTAGTATTTAAATTAACATACCCAAATATATATAGATATAGAATAATTAATGTACAAGAAAATAAGTATTATATAACCAATTAATTGTATTATAAGACATTTAAATATTATAAAGGATTAAATATTTTCGGTTGGGTTATTATTATTGTTATTTATTGACAACTTGTCACTCGAGTTCTATATACATGCTGTGATTAAATAAATAACCATCTCCGATTGAAAAGAATACTTACAAACTGTATTATTTATTATCTATAAATTTATATTTTGTTAATGTTTACATATTAATTACACTATTATAACAATAAGGAGATGGCAGCAGCAACAAAAGCGGCGACACCAACATTTAATTTGGAAGAACCATTTAGGTTTTCTGCTACCACTGGGGCAGTACTGATAGCAGAAGATGATTGAGCTTCAACACTTGGAGCGGCAGTACAGCCAGATTCACCACAACTTGTAACGGTTTCTAGAACAGTACCGTTATCAGTTACTCTAATAGTGGTAGTTTCTTCGGTGCACTTACCATCATCGCAGCTGGTGATAGTAGCTAATGTTGTAGAATCTTTAGTAACTTTGGTAGTTAAAGTAGAATTGTAGTTGACGTATAAATCAGAAGAGCTTACTAAGGAAGTATTGTTAGAGACGGCAACGTTAATTGGAGAAGCAACAGAAGTGGTAGAAGCGACAGCAGCACCGGTAGAGGCGATAGTATTAGCAGTAGAAGCGACGGCAGAAGAAGTGGCTGCAGAAGAAGCGACGTCAGTAGAAGCAGCAGTAGTAGCGATGGAAGAGGTTTTAGCTGGTGCAGCAGTTGAAGAGGTAGCAGCAACATTTTCATCGTTAGTATCGATACCAGCTTCTAGTAAAGCGGCAGAAACTGATGGGGCCAATCTACTGGAATACCAAGGTACACCAGTCATAAGAAATTCGACTTCAGTTTCATCAAAATTAGAAAAGTAAGAAGTGTAACTGACTGTGTCACCGAAGATCATTTGCATGTAAGCCGACACAATTTCAGTTGGGAAAGCTTGGTTTGGGTTAGCTGCTTGCATAGACACGTATTGATCCATATTGTTCATGATATCAGTCATATAAACTTCCATTTCAACAATAGCAGCAGATTGGTGATCATAAGCAGATGCGGTGGCAGCGGCGGCACCTAATAAGGCAAGGTTGGATAACTTCATTTTAATATTCAGTTTCTTGGTTTCCTGTTTTCTTGTTTTCCTTAAATGAACATTTGGATAAGATTTAACAACGGAATAGTAGTAATTTGCTTAATAACTATATAACAAGAATTAACCAATTATTTACCATGTTTATATATAAATTATTATTCAAGCAAGAACATAAACAAAAACTAAGAATATTCTAATAACAACATTGAAAAATACTGTCATATCGTATAACTCACCATAAAGTCTAAAGTGTTATCTAGAAGGAGAAGCCTATTCAGCTGACCTCGCAAATATAACAAAATAACCAGTTTGTAAACTTTCCATATCAATGACTCTCCATAAACTGATACAATGATGCATATTTTGGACACTATTTATCCAGAATTAGGTAAATATCAACACATAAATCTGCTATCTGCCTGCAATAATTTAATCTATTCGTGTATCTATGTTTGATAGTCGTAACACCTCTTTGTTGTTCAGAGGTTAGATACAGTTATGATATTAGTTACAAGATTCGCTTCCTGAAGTTTTGATATGTGCGTAGTTCTGCAACACAATTGATCTGGGATGGAGCTTAGCATTTACATTATTTCCAGAGTTATCGTATACAGTTCCTG
>PPKD02000040.1:0-11979 GCA_003705985.2 Tetrapisispora namnaoensis | reverse complement strand
ATTCAGCATTCTAGCTATACTTATTATAACTATAGCTATTTTTTTAATATTTTCCAGCATCAATCTATTCATTAAGGGCAGTGCAGTTGGCTCGCAAGATGTTATTTTGAGTACTTCTAAAACATTATCGAAGAGATCAAGATGGGACTGGATTACATTTGGTGCCATATTTGGTTGTGTTCTTGCTGCAGGGAGCATGTTTCGTCCTGACGTTGTGGCCACAGTTTGTTTCCCTTTCACCGATGGTTTATGTGCGCCTATAGCCGGACTGACTGTTACCACAGTAACTTTGGGAGTTGCTGTATTTGCTGCATCTAGAGCAGCAGGGTCTGTAACTAAAAGGTGTTGACTTAAATATTCCATTCTAGCAATATTATTACTAATACATACATTGCAAATACTAGCTCACACCTGTTTCTTATTCTTATATATCTAACTACATAATGTATTACTTAATGGTACTACTGAACTTGTACTGGTCCTTTATACATTTATGTCAGTATTATTGATATGTTTGTTTACTAGTTTTACACCTTAAACATCACTACTTTACCAAAATGCCTTATTAATATCATATACTATAGGGTACACCATTTTCCTCACAGAAGGATATCTTAGAACACGACCTAAATATTGCTATTAAGGTATGAACACACTTTAGAATGTATAGTATATATACATATTATTTTAATTTTCAATATTTAACTGCCCGTATCGCATTTACGCCAACGAACAACACCACTGTCATTAGTTAAATATGTATACATTGACATCAGTCAGTGTTCATTCGAGGAGTCTGTACCCTCACCAGGGTGTATTTTATAATAATTACTGGTTCAATCACTTGACTGATCGTTATCTGTAATAATTTTTGCTACTGAACGAGTACCAGTAATTTCCCAAGTTCCGCTGACATCAGCACAGTAGTCTATAACTAAGCAACTGTCACATAATGGGTAATATACCGCGTAGTTATTATTACGCTTAGCTGTGGAATTGGCTTCCATTAGGTATGCTGGTGCTGCTAACAACGCACCTGATCACATGTCTTCATTAGCCTGCAATTTTTAATCGATAGGATTTACCAGATGGTACATTTAAAGCAAATACAGAGGCTAAACTAAGATCATCATATTTGACTAACTGTTCATCTGGGTTCAGAATAACGCGATTACAAGAACTATCCCAATAATATTGCTGCTAAGGATAGTGTTGTAGCCATATACAATGTTTCGCTTTTCTGGTATAGTATTTTGGTTACCTTTGAAGTCAATTGCTGTATCTCTCTACACTTTCTCTACCATTATTATTGTTTGCTAAATTATGGAATAATCGTAGTGCTGTTATTACTGCTGAATAAAACAATTGCTCTGAGGCCGCTCTACAATGAGTCGAACTGAATTCTTTATTTGCTTTCTTACATGCTTCACAAGTATCAATTGCACGTGCAACGGTATTTCCGACATGTAATGAAAAAGCACCTCAAACTTCAACTTGACCGACCCAGGATGTTCCATCAGCAAAATATTCAAAAACAACAGCTGCTATATGACCTGCCATCTTATCATAAAATGGGAAGGAAGCTGAAACAACACCCACCAACCAAGCTAATAATAGCATAATAGCATATTGTTTGTTCATTATTTCTTTGAAGCTTCTTTGAAGTTTCTTTGTATTGATATATTTATTATGAATTATAACATATTTATTGTATAGTTGAAGGAATAATAGTGTAAAAATCCTATTTATATACTTGCATATTTCCCGGTGACAGTTCAAAATTACTTGATTCAGAATTGATTTAAGAATGAAAAGGAAATCTGCTGAATATCTTTATCAGGTCGTTCTTCTGCATATATTTTCATTCATTCATCAATATTCAGGAGTAAGAGCGTCTGTGTCGTATACTCTGCATGATATTTAACTGCAAATGAAAATTCTTTATAATTTATCATGGTAACAAATGACTGAGAGAACCTCAAGAAATGGCGAATCTTGTCAGTGTTAAAAGGAATATTGTACACAGATTTCTGAGACTTTCAGACGCTCACCCTGAGAATGAAAATTTATATATTGTGGCTGTACCACAATATGACTCAAAAAATTACAAAATTTGAAACGTATAAGATACGGTTACAAATTAACGTACTGTAGTTATACACGTATACTGACAAAAGCTTTGGGTTTCTTAAGGCCTTTTCATCCATTGATTACTAGGATAACTACCACTGAATTATATAAGTTATATATTGTTTACGTTTCCTCAGTAAAGTTCTCTGCACAGTTTGCTTACGGAAAAGGAAGATGATGTTAACATTAAAACACGGATTTATTAAACGTCAAAGTAATATGCGTATTGGTTCTGAAATGCTTGTTCTACATAATACCTTAATATAAATAAAATGTGGTTACAAGAAATTAATTGACATTTTTAAACTTCTCAGTTAGTACTGCTATAGTCGATAAGTACTTTGTCGAATGGGCATCGTTAGTTGTATATGAGAATAAAATGCGTCACAAATATTACTTTGAGGATTTCAGGACAATATTACTTATTCATAAGCAAAGTGCATTCACTACTAGCTGATTAAGAGCAATGCGAATGCAATGTTATGGGTTCTTTACACGGCAACCAGCTGAAAAGAAAGTCACGTACCAGAAATAATTCAATACTATGAAGTTATAATTGTTGTACTGAGAGGTTTGAGTGTTGCTCGTACGATCTTTTAAATCTGATAATTTTTTCGAAGTTTTATATCCGCTGCAACGGATTAATTCTCTGATATATTACGAATGAAAAGCATTTATATGCATTATTAAACGATTTTTCAACATTGCTGGAGCCATTTATTGTGAAGAAGCTTATGATAAAATCTCTTATTACTAGAACCCCAATTTGTTGAGATAACGAATATAAATATTGTTTTGTTGCAAATTGTTGCAACCAATCGCTTGCTACGGATTATTGTCTTTTCATGCCAATATTTCTTGCAGCAAAAAAATGTAATTAAATGCGTAGAAACTTTAGTAGGACAATTGTTACATTATATTACTGTGAAGATATTAGTACAGTAAAACTTTCTTCGCTAATGATTACCTACCCACCTTAAAAAATATATATATTTCAATCCAGTTGTTCTTAGTTACAGAGACATATGCATATTTCGTTCAGGAATAAGAAACACGGTTCTAAGTTTCTCAGAGTAATATACTGAGGTGTTTATTGATAATTACAGTGGCTAATATGAATTAGATAAGGTAATAAATGATCTTAATAAGTTTAATCAGTTCATATGACTAACTCTTAATCAATTGCTACTCAATTGATGCAATTGATTGATAAAAATAAAGTATATAAATTAAACTATTATCCATTGCAGTTTTTACAGGATATTGATATTACATTATAAACATTTAATTTTTAATGTTTAATCTTTTAATAAAGCTGCAGGCAACAAATTGGGGTCTGTGAAGAATAAATGTTATTTAATAGTACAATTTACATCATTAGATTTACTTTTTTATTAGTAATTTTATCACAAATTACAAAATTACAAGCAGTAGAGGTTGCTCTAGCATCACCTTACTTGGCACTCAAAGTGAACTTAACTTCAAATAATGAATATTGCTGGATTTTAGAGCATTCTGCATATATGGCACCTAACGAAACCCATGGAATGAGCATTTGGGTAACAACTTTGGGTGATACAGAGTTCGAAGCATTCCGTTTTTGGAAGGAAATTAACGGTTCTTTAGTAGAATCTGGAGAAATAGAACTCATCAATAATGATATAACGGCTAATCCAAAATTATACGGATATAATTTTACATATGATTATTGCGCAGAAGTTGATAAATATCAATTCGATTTACCAGTAAGACAATATTTGACAAAGGTATCGTATACACCTATTTCTAACAGTACAAAAGTATTCAGAAGTAAACGCAGCGCAGATGATGATTGCTGGAATGAGCCTTGTTATAATGTAAGAGCTTGCCTTGTTATGACGTAAGATATTGCCTTGTTATTGATAGGGTGTGTGACCATTGTGAGAAATATCCTGGGATGGGGAAACAAAATTGTGAATGTAAATATATTGAAAATATTGCTAGATTTAATTGGGTATGTTGGATGGATTATTTAAAACGCTGCCATAAATAGTGGTGTCTTTGTTGACATAAATATTTCATTCTTGTTAACGCCTAGGTCTTATTCGAATATATCCTTTTGTGTAAAAAACGATGTACCCTATATTATATAATATTATTAAGGTTATTCGGTTCAATAGTAATGTTTAGGGTGTAAAACTAGTATTATGTCATATCAATAATACTTACATAAATGTATAAAGGATCGGTAGAAGTTCGATAGTACCGTTAAGTAATCCACTATGTACTTAGATATAGAGAGAAAAGGAAACAGGCGTGAACTAGTATCTGCACTGTATATAGTGGTAATAATATATTGACAGAATGGAAATCTATGTCAACAGTGCCTTGACATATATTTCTATGAGATAAATGATATGGTTCCCATTTAAATTCGTACAGTTGAAAAACCTCATTGAACATCCTAATATATTCAACAATTGAATTTATTAGGAATGTATATAAACAGTAGTTTAGTATTATATTATATAGAAGTCTATAAGAAATAGGAAGACCTGAACTATTATTCTTGCTGTATATATTGATAATAATGTATTTGACAAAATGGGATCATTATATCATCACTGAAGGCATTTTTTTTCTCTTTCTAATCTGTGTCTAGCAATATGGTGACGTAAAAATCACATTCTGCTTTTTCTTCTATTTTATAGAGTATCTAGATAGTGTTCTTATCATATAAGATAATAATCTTAGTTGTTTTTGCGTCTAAAACTCGGACACTAGTTTTCGTCTGCCATCTATGATATATATCATGTGCATTTCGTGCCATGAAAGTTATCATACTCAGTACTAATAAAATTAATTATAAGTTTTGTGAATAATAATTTAAACTTATTGAGTTAGTATCTCTACATTATATGCTTTAGTTAATATCTATAAATTATCATCTTTAAGGTAGTTATTTTTGATAGGAATAATTCTCTTCTTTTTATATGATAATGTAATAAAATTAGGCAAAATTTAATCGTTTTAATATTAAATACTCAATTACATGGGTCAGTTAAAAGAGAAACTCTTTTTGTTTTAGCTTAAAATGGACTAGTTCCACAAACTGAAATGACTTGTGGCGGGAACAATTTCTGATTTTAAATAAAAGTGTATTTGAAATAGGATAAAAACTGTAAGTATCATTAAAAAATATTTAATAGCAATGGAGATCTCTTCACCACCAAGTCAAAGCTCGAAAACAACTTCATGCTTGTACTGTATATACTACTAAGGATATACTTAACTGAATTAAACCTTTAGGTCAATATGATAATCACATATTAACCCATTTGTAGTAATATCACCATTAGTAATAATATAAAGTTAATGTTTAATATATACAAATGATTAAAGTTCATTATAAAAATATTTTTCATCTTAGTTGAAGGTTTACTTTTTGTCACCCAAACTTAAAAGTAACTGAATTACTTGTTAGTAGAAAGTAGTACAAAATAATAATAATAATGGTAAACAAATTAGTAATTCTCTATATACTCCGTATAAAATTTGTAAAATAGTTGATGCGCGATCTAACACCTATGCCAATTGCATGTGCTTCTAAGAAGCTTTTCTTTATCAGCGTAAAATTCCACAAAATATTCCACTGACTCAACGCTGCAAAAAAAGCATTTTTTGCCAATCCAGATCTATGAGTATTTTTCTCCTATGATAAAACCACTGAAAAGTGGGAGAGCAAAATATGCACAATCTTTGAGTATTGCCTAATTTCTTAATATAAGATAATTTAAATAAATTTCTTTGATAAATGTAACATGTGATTTTAATTTGAAATATTGGTAAACATAATTTATTTTTTAATAGTTTATAAACTCTTAGTATTACATTTATATATTAAAATGTTAATTTTTAAAAATATAGCATTGAATTAATCTATAAAATGGTTAATATATATTGACTCGAAAACAGTTTTTATAACCAGTTTAGAATATACACTGATAATTCCTTGTTCATAAGGGGATGTTGGCATATAATTTCCATTAATTATTTGCCATTAGAATACAATTATAATCATTACCTAATTGAATAATAAGAAATGCACACACCAATCTTGAAATAAATGTAATCTAAAGTGAGGATAATTTTCAAAAAGTTAAAAGTAATCTGTTGATATTAGCCTGAGTTATTAACATAAAAACTCGCTTTAACTAAGATAAATAACATTATAGTTAAATGAATTCAAACAGATACATACTTTTTCAGAGAAAGTTACCCAAAAAATTAATTAACAGAATAATTAAAAAATTTATTAACATCAGTAAATTGTCATAACAATTACATATGATCAAAGAAATTATATTTTGTCCCATGTATGGTATAAACTAAATAAAAATAAATATATAAAGATACATACTATAAAATAATATTACAACTAACAAATATGTTTTTTTATTCATAATATATCCTAATAATTTTTAATTTATATACAACTGATAATATTTTTAAAGCTTCAAATATTAATTATGCTCCTATGAATATTCAATATAAATATTTAAAAGTCTAGCCTTCTAGACTACCATTTACAGTCGATAATCTTATATTTATTAAAAACCTTTATATTGTAATTACTAATTATTAGTCACATAGTGTTTTTATACTTATTTTTCAATGAGTGATACCAGTTTGTTCACAAATATCATTTATAGTTTCTGATATATATTTTAATTCATATGTTCTGATTCTAATGATATTTAACGAATTAAATTTTTTTTATCAATTATGCAAGAAACATAACCAATTTTAAGGCTAATATTTTGTTTTCTCATCTGTCAATCCTACTAATAAACTGATGAACAATTCTCTAATTTATTTGGCATTATAAAAATATAGTATCAAATAATTAATTATTATCACAACATACTGAATTCTCACTAATATGGGCACTAATATGAAAAAATTTATTTCATATAATAAATTGTTCTAGTTAGAATATTTTAATATTTTTAATTTTTTATTCTAAAAATAACAATAAGAGAGTTCAATTAGTGCTAAATGTTCTGAAAAGTAATTTAAAATAGGGAAGTATTATTTTCTAATGCAAAATTTTATTAACATCTATTTTTTTATAGACATAAGTTATAAGAATGTAAATTGACTGTATATTTGTATATAATATACGTTTCTCTATCATATTTCTTTAACATCTGCTATATAGATACATTTTCGATTTATTTAGGCATTATAATAGCTATTCTAAGAACTAATTACAGATATAACTGTGTCAACCGTTGATAAAAACTCATAATTTTTAGTCCTTTGTACAGCACAGAAAAATTAGTTAATAGATTTAGTAAAAGTTAGGTACTGAAGAATTTATATTATATAAAACACTTCAAAGTAATATGGTCCCAAATATTATTTATCTATTATATTATAGTTTTGTATTTATTTTTAGCATAAACACCATGAATATAATAATATAAAAACAAAAAGAATGCTAACTTTTTTTTAACTTTAGAAATATATTGAAAAAAGTTTATAGACTATTAATATTTAACTATAAAATGTAAAGATACCAAGCCAAGCTTCATGGAGATAAAACATTGTCACTAATTATTGAAAAATTTTATTATAACATGTAACTAATAGCATAACCTACATAGTCAAAGTGTAGAACAGTTATAATATTCTCTATTTGCAGTTAGAAAAAATTTGAGCCTTCTAAGAAGTGAAAAATAAATAATAAAATTTTATTACAAATTAATAACTATACCGAAATATTAAGCAAGTCAAAGGATAAACCCTAGAGACTTAAATATCTAATAAGCATATTTATTATCAATTTATGAAAATAACTAATATATCTTTGATCTAACCAGATATCTCTTTTCCAGCTGTAGTAAAAACGAGAAGATTGTTATTTAGGAGAAAAAACAATCATATTGTTAAATCTGAGGTATTTAATAAATTCCATTTACTTCTCTAATTTTTAGCAACAGTTACTTCAGAGCTTACGAAAAAAAATTTAGAATTGAATATGTGTTACTACTGTAAACGGATTCGGATTTAGTATGCATTTGTAAAAAACTTTAGTATTAAATGCGAATATAGAAATACGTGGTCTTTATTATATTTTTAAGATTTTTATAAATTATATGCAAAAATGAAGTGAAGAAAGATTAGCTAATGTATTCTGTGCATGATTTCTGATAAGTTTCAGTATTCCTTGAGAGGCCATAAGAAGTAAATGCACTTTGTTTCATTATCTTATGAGGACTTTCAATAACTTCATACTAAAAATACCCTGCATAATTATATGTATTTGAAATTTAGGTGAACGTATGAAAACATTATTTGAAGGGATCAGATAAATTTCATAGTATTAAAAATAAGTGAAACATAGCTAAATATACATATATTTCGGATATAAGAACCATATGATGACATTCTTGGAAATAAATTAACAATGCGCTGACGAAAGAGGATATAATAAAATTATAGTAAATATCCAAGGGTTAATTTAATTAGTACATGTAACAGTGCAAAAATAACCTACAAAAGTTTTGCACTATAGGACAAAAATTCATGTATTAACATAAATCCGTGAATAAAAGCGTTATAAAAGTATTCAGTTATTTGCAATATATGTCTGAAAAGCAAGTAGAGTTGTACTTTATAAAAATTATAATTTATTTTACCTTAATAGCATGTATAATTAAATTTTATTCAGATAGCTAATTCGGTAATGACATGACTTACCGAAATTAGGCTAGCAGCTACGTTATTATTTATGAATGAGTAATTCCGCTTCTGTTTAAGATCAATTTTTATATATCTTAAATTTTCTATGAAGATTTTGCTTATGCGTAGATTAATTAAGCCAGCTTTTTACTTTTTAAATTCATGTGTTAAATAATTTTTTCCTTCTCATGAAATTTCTTTTCCACTACTTAATATAACACCTTTCCCGTAAATTAAGATTTAACTTTTTAGGAAAACATACCTTCAATATAAACACTGTTATCTACTTTCATAGAGCGTGTTATTTGTCTTTTTTTAAAAAGTAAGAAATAGAAACAAACTACTACAAAAAATATCTATATACATTATAATTCAGTTATATATAACACTAGCCTACTCTAAACTACTAACACAACTTATAACTTGTTTTATTTATTTACTTACAAAATTGGGAATAAAATTTTGAGTTACAATATATAATGTATAAAATATAATATCATTTTTGTTACCGAGTGTAAATGTTATGAAATACTAAGTCAGTAGCTTGCAATCAATTATAAATATATAGTATACCTTGAGATGATATATAGCTGTTAATATCCCAGAATGGGAAATTTATATTACAAAGTTGTTCATGATTCTTTTACATTACAACACTAACATGGAATATAAACCCAAAAAGGACCTAATATAATAATTATAGGAATTTTTTATCCCAAGGTTACTCAATTAGATAATGAAAAAATTGTATCAACGCATTCTAATTTATGAAACCAGCTAAAGTGATGAATAATCTATTTTTTTTATCAGTTTATTTAGTTTTCATTTTCCTGTTATAGTTTTACCCTTGCATTATTTCAATAGTTTTTCTGTTTGTATATATTTTACAACATTATAAAAATAATGACCACGTATCCTTAAGATTTATGAAATAGAGTTATAGTAGTTCATGAGATATCTGCGATATAGAAATAATTATTTTTCAGTTTGCTATTCCTTCTTAAAATTCTGCTTTTGCAGCCCCAATAATTTCGAATGAATTAAAACTAAATTTTAAAATATTAAATTTAAAACTTATGAAATAAATTAAAAATCTAAAAATATATAAAGGGTTAATTATTTAATGAAATATTTTCTTCCTTTTATCATATATTCAATTTTCACAACTAAAGGTATATAATTTGAATACCATAAACAAAAAAATTACATTCATTAATTGTCAAATCTTGCAATACTCGATAGAAAAATTAGAGTAATACAAGACTAGATAATTACTAATTTTTTTGGAACTAGAACTTTACTAAATACATAATTTTAAAGTTAAAGAAATATTGAATTATTTTTTAAATATCAACTTAAACGAATTATTTATATTTAGTCAAGAACTGCTGTAATTTGAAAATGCAATTTTCGTTCCCTCAGCTATTGCTGATCCTGTTAGGGTTATCAATCACTAGGGTAAGCGCTAAAACAATTGTCAATCGGCAATCAGGAGACAAAGAAATTGATCATCATGGTAATCAATATACAGATAATTTAATTCAAGAATCCAATAAACTCAAACTATCAATAATGTCATCGATTGAAACCTATACTACCACATATACCGGAATTTCAAGTGAAGTCCATGTCGATACACCAATTGCAATTACATATTCTATAGAATCGTCATTAATGAATATTTCCATCAATAAACTAGAAAATAGGGTATTAGCTACTTCACAAAAAAACATTGTAATATCCTCACCTGTTTCAATGGTAAAAGTTGAATCTTCCAGCCTGAAAACGAATACCCGAACAACTGTTAATTTGCATGATACTTTTGAAGAAATAAAAAATGTCATTTTCAAAAGAGCAGTAGGTACGGTATCGACTGAAATTATCTCACAGGTATACACTACAGGAGTTGCGGGAGGTAATCTAATTTTTTCTACGGGTTACACAACATTTTTAGGATCTAACAATATTGAAACTGTCGAAACTATTTATTACCAGCCTATTCAAGAAAATCAGTTTACCATAGTATCTTATGTTGCTGGTTCGAGTAATACTATTTTCTCAACGGTTACTATGACTTCATTAGGGCCAGATGGCAGTGAAACCACTTCTACAACGTATTACATAGAGACGCCAGGTTTTATTTTAGAAACAACAACATATGTTTCAGCAACAGTAAGCCAGAGTACAACTGTTTCCACAATTATGACGACATATACTACAAATAATCAATTTCCAACTACATTAATAACCTATATCATAGCAGTTCCTACTACCGATGTTACAACTATCTATACCCAAGGTTCTCTTACTGACAACAAGACAATTTCTACAATTTTGACAACAGTAAAGGGTTCTAATGGTCTCGATACCACAAGAACCACATACTTAGTCGAAACTTCCACAATGTCCACTACTTCATATACATTTGGCCCGGTTACACAACTTACAACCGTCTCAACAATTTTGAACACTGTAACTGGTACAGATGGTATAGTAACAACAGAAACAACATATCTTGTTAAAACACCAAGACCATCCACGACAACTACCACATATACCTACGGTTCAGTATCTCAAACCATAACCATCTCTACAATAATAAATACTATAACTGGAACGAATGGTTTTGGAACTACACAAACGACCTACGTTGTGGAGACGCCTAGTGAAGGGTCTGCCACCACGACATACACCTACGGTTCGGTCACCCAAGCCACCACCATTTCAACCATCCTAACTACGGTGACCGGCAGCGACGGTCTAGAGACTACGGAAACGACCTACGTTGTGGAGACGCCTAGTGAAGGGTCTGCCACCACGACATACACCTACGGTTCGGTCACCCAAGCCACCACCATTTCAACCATCCTAACTACGGTGACCGGCAGCGACGGTCTAGAGACTACGGAAACGACCTACGTTGTGGAGACGCCTAGTGAAGGGTCTGCCACCACGACATACACCTACGGTTCGGTCACCCAAGCCACCACCATTTCAACCATTTTGACAACTGTGACCGGCAGCGACGGTCTAGAGACTACGGAAACGACCTACGTTGTGGAGACGCCTAGTGAAGGGTCTGCCACCACGACATACACCTACGGTTCGGTCACCCAAGCCACC
>PPKD02000039.1:0-12081 GCA_003705985.2 Tetrapisispora namnaoensis | reverse complement strand
ATTTTCCACTCCCTCATTTGTGAATCTCTTGAATACTTCACTTTCTTTTGGTCATCATCATGCAATCTTCCGAAGATTCCATCAACATCCCCGGTCAGCTTATAATTGTCTTGAACAATTTTCTCAATTAACATCACTTGGTCAATAACTGGTTCCGATTTCAACGTTGAAATCTCATGGTATCTTGAAATCCCAACTTCCATAGATACAACACCAAATTTCTCCTTTAACTGTTGAAGCAACTCGATTGGAGACTTATAATTTTCGGATACGAAGTAGAACCTTTTTACTTCATCCTTTGCCTGCCCAACAACAGATATATCAATCATACTAGCAAGTGTGTCTTCAATAACTTTTTTATACTTGCGACTTGCTCATCTGATAATTGCAAATCAGATCTCAGACTGTCTGTGTCGTTAGACATAATGTACTGGCAGAAGTACATGCTTGCACAGTTAGCTTTTCTCTGGATATCCTTTATCCAGGAAACATAGTTTTCCGAACCACTTAACACATAGTGGTACAACTTAGCGTCCCTTAGGGCAAGGCTCATAACCTGTTGACGTAAAGCTTCCATTCTGTCAATATGTTATTACCAATACATACAGGGCGAACACTACTTCACGTCTGGTCTCTTAATTATAGACCTTTACATATTATAACTCTCTGACTATGCTATTTATATACATTCTTAACGCCTCAACACTTCAATATTTTAGGATGTTACATGACATTCTAAATGGTTCAATTTTCTGTATGAGTGGTACGATTTGTCTCACAATAAGATAACTCAGAACACGTGCTAGACGTTAACAAAACAAAATTGTTTCAAACTTCTCTCATATAAGATGGGATATTTCTGGAGCCAAAAAAAGGTTAACTAGATTTCAAACATCTCGATTATTCATTCTATTAATTATTATACTGAAATAATTTCATTTTACTGAACCACAAAAATAATTTGCGAACACAAAAACAAATCTGTCATGGTCGAAATCTGGGAAAGTCTGTATAAAAAAAATTGTGTCATAGAGAAAAAAGCATTTACAAGAAAGTAAATTTGATGGCCATGACAAGTGTAAACTTTTTGTGTTTCTAAAATAAATATCAAATAAAATTAGAATATTTATTGTAATATTGGGATATAAAAATAATACTTGCCAAATTTATATTTTTTAAGTGAACAACATTTGTATTAAATCAATTTGCCTCTAGTTTTGAGAATAATATAATTATTATGAATGGCAGTTTGGACAAAGAAATACCGAATATAAATAAAAATGCAGTTGAAGACAAAAATGATGCTGTTAAAAATAGAGCTCTTAATAATGTGATAAAAACTTATAATGATGGAATTGATTGTAATAAAACAAGAATAGAACATATGGAACATACCATAGATAAAACAAAAATCCAAATCATGGAAAATGTTACTAAATTTATTAATAAACAATCCGAAGAACAGAAAGCAATTAGTGAAAGCAATTATAATAATAATAGCAGAATTAAAATAATATCAAGCATTATGATAAAATTAAGATTTATGCTGAAAGTTTTGAGAATTACAAAGACATCCCATATATACTTTTATTACTTTAATAGTAAAGGTTGAAAGAAACTGAATCATTGAGATGGAATGATTCTTTAAAAAAAGTTCCTCTAAGAATATGGATTCTTGATAACAAATGGTTGTCTTTTCACCAAATTTAAAGGATAACTTAAATTACAATAATGATCCATTGTATAAAGTGGTAAATAAAGTTATAATCAATAGACAATATGTGGAACTTGTTGTTATTCTTTTAAGTTTTAATTTAAAAACTATAGAGCATATTAAAGGAATGCAGGACAATTTGCATACTATAAGAATTGCCACCACCATAAAATGGATCGTATTTTTGAAAACTATTTACAATTTTATCAATTTAGATAGCAATTTATGTCGCTTAAATTCTATTGAGAGAGAGAATAAACTTGTTTGGAAAAAAGTTAAACAAAATTTACTTTCTTTGCAAGAGGATGAAACCAAAAGATCGAAATTACTCAGGGGGATAGAGATTCGGCTAAAGGCCCACGAGTGTTTTGTACAAGAAATAAATGATAACGTTGAGTGTTTCCGGAAAAGCATGGAAAAAAACACATTCGATTTTTTGTTTTGCTGCATTCTAAATTATCCCTTTATACTAGGTATTTTAACATCTGTTATAATAATTATTGTTGATTTTTTGTATAATAAGTATGATAATAGTAGTTCGACTTTATTTGAAGTAAAATTTTGGATTTCCATAGGCTGTGGAGTCGCTATCTTTCTATTAAATTTGACTATAAGGTATTTAAATGATATTATTTATATCATAAGTTGCAGATGGGTCAAAACAACCTATTGGTACCTGGAAATTGAGGATTACAGAGAGTTTAATATAGAAGATATTTAATTTATTTAATAATTATCCGCTTGTGTAATTTTAATGACTTCATTATATGTAGGTGGTACTGAAGTATGTTTCGTTAGCCATAACTTACAGGATGCGCTTGAAGATGCTATCTCAACTGCAGCAGATCTGTAGTGTTTGCGGCATTTTTTTAATATAATATCAGATTTTTTCAATAGAAGATGTATGGTTTGGAAATCGCAACCAAATCGGCATTCTGATTCTTGTCTAGAAATTAGGATATAAGCGGTAAGATCGTGTGCATTGCTGGAATATTTAATTATCCGTTCTCCACGATTTTTTCCAACGATTTTCATTTCATATTGGATTGGGTAACGAAGAAGCTCCACATATTTGAAAGGACTGTATTTCAATAGTCCATCAAAAAACTGTGTACAGTATCTAATGTGCTTCATAGATGATATTATGTCCTGTTTGGAACAATTTATGTAGATGATTGGGAAAAACTTCCTTTAAGTCCTCAGGGTAACAAATTTTACCTTTTCTATTTTAGAGACGCATCTATCTTAATGCATTAGTGTACCAAATTTCATCGAATCTGGAAAAGTTGTCGGTGCATAAGTTTCCATGGAATTTATTTTTGGCAGTGAGATGGTGTTTATGGATTCTACATCGACAATCAGTGCCCCTTTTTTTTTCTTCTCGTACTTATTCAGCAGGGTGTAGGTATGATTAAAGTTTTTGAGGTAGAACTTCCAACTGCAATTATGGTTTTTGTATTAGTTCTAAACTGATTTAACATGAATTCTACTGTGGGAGGGGTTTTTCCAGATATACTTCTCTCCTTGTATTTGATCGCTATTTGGTACAAAATGGCACTGAGTTGAGAATCTGAAATTTCTCCGTATACAACTTTAGAGGGAAATTGTTTTTTAGCTCCCCTTGTGTACCAAGATCCATACGAAAAATCTTTAATAAGCATATCTTAATCTGTTTTTATTCAATTGCCACAGCTGGATCAATGTTTAAATTATTTGAGGATTATTGTAATGTTTTTTTTTTCAAACCTTTCTTAAGAAATAGTTAAATATATATACTTTTAAATGTAAACATAAAAAATTTTAGTCACCATCTTATTATATACTAAAGTAAGTTCGAGAAATTCTTAATTTTATCACATTATAATTACAAATAGCCAGTTTTTTGTGTATTATGTCTTGTCTCCTATGGAGCAAAAAATATTTATTTTTTCTGTTATTTATAATTACCTTTATTAATAGCGTATTGATAATAAGAGAAATGTTAATTTATTTGTTTATTTTAATAATATCTTAGTTATCATTTTAACATATATTCATTATTGCTAAATCTATGTTTCTATCCTTTTTTGCTTTTCCAATCTTGCACCGCGTCAACTTTTTGTTATTTCTGTCGCAGAGATAAAATGTTGCAGACTTGCTACTAAAGAAATTATAGTGGGGTAATAGCAAAAAATATTACCTTTCACAATAAAAAATTGTATATAAATTCTATAGATAAACGAGATGAGCTTGTAACTTTTATTTGCTTAAATTATTTTTGGTAATCTCCTTTATAATTTAAAATATTTCTACTTTAATTCATCAGTTGGTCAGATCTTTGTTATGGCAAGCGGTAAATCAAAATTTATCTAAAAAAGTTATGTATAATCACAATAGATATAGTGCAATACGCGTGTAAGTGGTATAAGCAGAAAAAATAAATTCCATTTAAAACAGAATCTTCATAAATTTATATATATATATATATATATATTACTTAATCAAAACATAAATAAACGACCTCTGCTAATGTCTTCGTCTAATAGCTGCATCTTAGTGTTTGTGTTTAGTTATATTTAAATAATTGATTTTGTTTAATAATACTTATATCATAGTTGTCAGAAGTTTATTAATTTAAATCTCATACAGTAAGTAAAATATTTTATATGGATTTTATAAAGACTTCAAATTATAATACAATTAGATTATAAAAACTTACTAGCATTCATATTTTAATGTCTTATTTAATATCTTTTTTTGTATACGGTAAATAACATAATTGTTATCTTTTGTTAGCATCTTAATAGGGCTCTGATATGCCCTTCTGCCAGACAAATGATAAGATCCACATTTTAAACTGTATCATGTAGAAGGCCTTTGAATATCCTAGAACATTAACGTGGTGAGAGTATTTGGTGTGTATATAAACAGTAGTTAGAAAAAATTTACTATATTAAGTATAAGATATAGACTTGAGATGAACTAGTATTCTCATTATATATATTGCTCATAATATATTTGGAAGAATGAAATATTTATGCCAACAGATCCATCAATATTAACCATGCTAACAAAGTAATATTCATCATTAATTTGTTAATGTTAAAATGTTCCTACATGTTAGCATGTGGGCTCTGTCTGTATATATGTTACAATTTTCAACATTGTAAATCGAGTTGAAAAATTTTGCTATAATTAATATTTACACCCGTACTAACATCCTAAATATTCAATAAATATACTAATAATATGAAAATGAGTCGTTTTTTGGCTTCAAAATAAGTAACTCTAGCAGGCCTAGAGTTACTTATATACATAGATTGTTCTCTCTAGGTCAACATCAAATTAAGTAATATGAAGATTTTACTATTTTTACTGAAATTGAAGTCTGAGATTGTAAGAATAAGTTTTCCAATTCCATATCTTGCTGCGTTAATTATATGAGACATTGCAATATTTTTTTACAGTAAGATCGATCGGAACATTGACACTCTTGTAAAAAATAATAATATCCCTGCATGCGAAAGCAATTATTATTGGCTACACTATTAGTTTAACGCGCTGGCAGTAGCGAAAAAATTAACCTGACTGAAAAATACTTAATTGTTCATTTTTCTAGCGCATTTGTGTGTCTTGTACGGTAGTTTAATACAAATAGTGATCAAAGTGTGACAAGAAAATTTTCGAAATATTAGCTAAGAAACACCGGGAAGTTTGAGAAAACACTGCACAACGATCATAAGTTCCAAGCTTGAAAAATGGCTGTTCCTCTTACTTTCCAGCGTCATTAGTTACCCAATATAATCGCCTTGAATATAACTAATTGTTACTACGTTCTTATCAAAGTCAAAAGGACCGAATTGAAGATCCTGAAACTAGAACAATGCGAAGAATCCAATTTCCAATTACGCTCAGTGGGAATATATGGATACCTCAACTAGTAGTTTTTACGCGAGGTTTATATTTTTTCGAATGGTTTTGCTACGTAAAAACATTATTAAGTTAAAGGGATTCTGGAATATATGAAGGGATATATATACAATCCATTAAAAATGCTTACGGTTAAATATCTTAAATATTAGTGTCCAAGATTTTGGAATCATTATGTTAAACAAAAATATAAAGTTTGTATCATATATGTTGACGAAAAAATTTTATTCTGTCGAATATATTATTACCAATCTATACAGTGCGAATACTAGTTCATATCTGCTGTATTTCATGTATACTTTTCTATACATATTGTTACTCTAAATATGTGCTCCAAATATATCCATAAACCCTTCACTACTTTAATGTTTTAAGGTGTTTCAATACTTTTCACATTTAAACATTCTTACCCTGTTTTGAGTAATTTATCTCCCAGAAGGATATCTAAGTAAACAACCACACTTTAACAAATTGTAATTTTTATCAAACAAAATAATAAAAAATACACATATTATTTTGAACGAAAAGTAATCGAAAATGAGAAACATTCAATGGGGTTTAGGATAATAAGTTATTTGATATTAATAAGAACTATTTAAATAAATACTTTCTCAAGTGATAACATTCAACACTATATTCTAATGAATTTAAATATATACTAACATTTTTGAGAAAAAATTATACAAAAAAGTTAATTTGCAAGATCATTACAGTATACGCCAATGTCTGTAAAATGTAACACCTTTTATATATAATCAAGGAAGATATAATATATTCCATTTATCACATAAAATAAGTAAATATATATATCTAGGCATAAATAACATTAAAATTATATGGTACTAAAGGTATATTTAGTACATTAAAATAAATTCCAAGAATTTCTAACTTTTAAGGTATCGATAAAATTCTCAAAATTTTAAGAAATAAACTCACTTCTATGAATATTTAGTATAAATATACAAAAATACAATTCTCTGTATTACTAGTAGGGAACAATATTCTCATGTTTTTAGAATTCCCTTCATTATAGTTAAAATAAAGATTAAATTACAAACTGATTGATGTTGATACTTCTATGAATTATTATCTGTATGTCCAAAAGATCACATATAGTTTCACCAAGATGTATTATAGTTGTATATAATACCCACAAATTGTAAAAAGAAAAGTTTTAAAAATGTAGATAACGATTAGCAAGTAAATTCATATCTATTTCCTCAAATGTCTTCTAAAATATCAAAAAATCTTTTCTCAACAGTATAGAGAGCCTAGATAACTTTTTAGCAAATATATTATTTTTTAATTTTATAATTCCATTAATAGACAGATAACATCCTTCATATTTTCTGTTTATATTGAATATAAATTATAACAAATAATTACTAATATCAGCACCAGAATAAAAAAATTAATTTCAGAGAATAAATTGTTTCAGTTTCAATATTTTAAAATTTAATAATGTTCTTATATTCAAAAAATATCAACACAAGAGTATTTTTATGGCAATAGATTCGTAAGTTATTTTAAATGGACAAACAGTTATCGGTTAAAGTCAATGTTTTATTAGCAGTGTATTGTTCTAGACATGAATAATAGTATTATGAATGACATTCGTATTTATCTTTTACACATTTTTTTCCAATCACTTTTCTTTGAGATCTGATATTTATATCTATTTTGAATGAAATATATGAATGATTTTTATTATTATTAATTTTTTTTAAGACCGTCACATATATCGGTAACAGCCCGCAATCTGAAATACTATCTGCCTGGCACACATAATTAGAAAATAAGTTTAGTGAAAAAGAAATATTTTGAAAATAATTTTTTGAACATTTAATTGAATAGAAAGATGTTTTTAATAACTTTCGATATTTAAATAGTGATTTTAAAATATATGCTATCTACAAGGACAAAATATTGTATTTCAATATTATTATTTTTACTTTTATTATTAACCAATGTTTGAAACTAAATATTTATAGCGAGGGTATAACACAGATATAATATTTTCGTTTGTGATTTTGAAATTTATGGTGAAATACACACATGCTGATATATAAATCATGAAAGCCGAGGTTTTACCTTTGACATCTTTTTACGTCGAAAGATAATCAATTTTTAAGAAATAAAAAAAACAAAACATCAATACTAGTTTGAATTAAAAAATATACAAAACCTTAGATCAACTAAGTGTTCAAAAACAAACAATATTGAAGACTTGAGTATCTCATAAAGAAATAATTAACAATCAACAAAGTTAACTAACATTATTTTTTGCTTTCAAATGTCTTTTTTTCGGCTATAATAAATTAAAAATTAAATTTTTACAGAAACGGTTTCATTGTGTTACATTTAACTCTATTATTAAGGAATAAATAACTAAATTTGGACTATTTACTTGTTATTATTTATTTTCATAACTTTTGGAATTTATATTTTTAACTGTCTATGCAGACAAGTTTTAGGATTGATAATTTATTTGTTATAAATTTTTTTATATTATTATATATTTAGTAAAAGCCAGCATTACTTAAAATATAACACTACGTGGTCTTCAATATTTTTGAAACATTTTTATAATTTTCAACAATTTTTAACTCTTTATTAGAAAGTCTTGAGAATAGAAAATCTTTGTCCATTATTTTAGAGTGCTGGGAATTTTCTAAAATGGGAAAAATTACGCTTACTCATTTCAAGTAAATTTGAAATGTAGTTTTTTGCCTTAAGATCGTATAAAGAACAACAATAAATTAATCATGTGGTTACAATTGTATTATAGTAATAACTACCGCATAATTCAAATTGAAAAAAGAAGATGCTACTGTTTTATTTAGCTAAGTGAATATTTCAGTATTTAGCACAACAGGCGCCGTAAACCTGCAATATACACACATATATGTATGCTTCGGACTTAATCAAAAAAAATGGCGATAGTTTAACAAATGAAATAATTGATACTTCCTAAACCGAAAATAATAAGTACAGTAAATATTAGAAGTCGTTTAACCATAAAATAATAAGTACAGTAAATATTAGAAGTTGTTTAAGCATAAAATAATAATAATAAACTACAGCCTAAGATCTTTGCACTGTTAAGAAATACTCAAATAATAATATTAAACTCTAGAGAAAAAAAGTAATTTTAATTGATAAATATTATAGAAATATCCAGCTATCTGCAATACCGAAAGCACTAATTAATGGAACATCATATGATTGAAATTTAAAATTAATACAGCTCAATAACATCTATATTTATTTTTGTTTAAATTGTTAATTTAATAAATATGTTAGATAGTAGAAGTAGGTTAGTAGTTATTAAATTATATGTGAATGATCAATTTTACATTTAATCTAAGATCAATTTTGATATGTAGTAAAATATTTGACAATAACCTCTCTATGAGTAAACTAATGGAGTTACATCTCGTGTTTTCCAAATGCCTATATTAATTAATATCCTTACTGAAGTCCCAAATTCCTCTCTCCTACTAAGTATAATAATTTTCCCTGAATCTTTCGGATACTATTTTTCTCTTATACAAGCTCTGATATCTTATTAGGACTTATTGGTATCTAATTTGTTGCGTTTTGAAAGTTAAAAAAAATTATAGACGCCTTGATTAGGATGGGCCTAGACCAGAGTACGGTGAACAGCTAATAATGCTTATAATTCGATCTTATTTGTTTTCTTAATCAGGAATAAAATATTATATTACAATATGTAATGTATAAAGTTTAATTTTATTTCGGGACTGAATAAAAGAAATTATGAACAACTCAAGCATTACTCAAGATATAATAGTTTATAAATAATAATTTTTGAGATAATATATTGCTGTTAAGATCCAAAAAGAGAAATTAATTCTAAGAAGTAATTGTTCTTTATTTATTTTTATGAATTATAACACTAATGCATAGTAGAATCAACAAAAAAATTTAAAATGATGGCTTCGAAAGTATTTTATTTTCAAAACTACTCAAGCTAATAATAAAATTTATTTAATTTCATCTTATTTACACAAATAACTGTAGCAGTGAATAATTAATATTTTATCCTTACACTATTAATCTAGGAATCGTTCCAGCACAATTTATAAAACTATCTAAAAATATTATTGACACGTATTCTTAAAGCTTATTAGCTCGAATGCTAATTAGTATTCCTAAAGATAGCTGTGGTACATATTCTTTTTTGTTTATATTATTATTCTGACTAAGTTGTAGCTTTACTAACTAGCATAGTCACAAATTAATTAAAAAAAATATAAAATATTATGTCTAAAAATCATTTATAAATTAAAATTGAAAAGTATATAAAGTGCCAAATATTTAACTATATTTGAAATTCCCTTGTATTATAATTCTTTATTTCTCATAAATTAAACTATAAAAATATATAAACACAAGCAACTGTAATCATTAGATCAGAAAAAATTAAAGCACTGAAATTCAGAGTATAATTTACTGTCAAGATAAATATTTGCTAACTTTTTTAATTCTGAAATTTAAATAAATATAGAGTTCAAAAGCCAAAGAAATATTTCATTTTACTGATATTTAGTTAACGTTTCTGTGATTTAAGAATGCGATATTTGCCTCTTCAGCTATTGCTGCTTCTTTTAGGCTTATTAATTTCAAGGATAAGTGCCGAAACAATTGCTTATCGGCAGTCAGGAGACAAAGATATTGATCATTATGATAATCAATATACATATAATGTAATCCAAGAATCCAATAAACTTAAATCATCAATAATTTCATCAATTGAAACCTATACCACCACATATACCGGAATATCAACTGAAGCCAATGTTGATACACCAATTGAAATTACGTATTCTGTAAAACCGCCATTAATGACTGTTTCTATCTATGAACAAGAAAATAGGGTATCTGATGCTTCACAAAAAAACATTGAAATATCCTCAACTGTGTCAATGGTTAAAGTTGAATCTTCCAACCTTAAAACGAATACTCGAACCACTGTTAGTCAACATAACGTTATTGAAAAGATAAAAAATGTTATCCTCAAAAGAGCAATACTTACAGTATCAACTATAGTTCACTCATATGAATACACTACAGGAGTTGAGGGAGGTGTTGTAATTTTTTCTACCAGTTACACAACATATTTAGGATCTAACAATGTTGAAACTGTCGAAACTATTTATTATCACCCTATTCAAGAAAATCAGTTCACTTCAATAGTTTATGTTACTGGTCCGGATATTACTTTTTTATCAACGTTCATTACGACTACAACAGGACTAGACGGCCGTGAAACCACTACCACTACGTTTTACGTAGAGACACCAGGTGTTATTATAAATACAGAAACATATATTCCAGCAACAGTAAGTCAGTCTACAACTGTTTCAACAATTATGAAAACATATTCTCCCAACAATGCATTTCCAACTACATATGTAACCTATTTTGTAGCAGTTCCTACTGTTGATGTTACAACTACGTATACTCAAGGATCTGTCACCGCAAGTACGACAATTTCTACGATTATAACGACGGCGAATGGTACTAATGGCTTTGATACTACAATCACTATATACTTAGTCGAAACGCCTGCCAAAGTTACAACAACATATACCTACGGGTCTGTCCCACAGTCCACAACAATATCAACAGTATTAATGACTTTCACTGGTACTGATGGATTGACTACAACTGAGACAACCTATATTGTGGAGACACCCAGTATAGGCTCTACAAAGATGACCTATAACGATGACTCAGCCTCAGTACTTACAACAGTGTCTACAATTTTGAATACTGTAACAGGCACTGACGGAATTGTGACAACTGAGACTACATATGTCGTAAAGACGCCTAGATCACACACGACCACAACCATACGCACTTACGGCTCGCTGACGCAGGAAACAACCATCTCTACAATAATAAACACTACTACCGGTACAAATGGATATGGGACAACTGAAACAACCTACGTTGTGGAGACGCCTAGTGAAGGGTCTGCCACGACCACATACACGTACGGCTCGGTCACCCAAGCCACCACCATCTCAACGATTTTGACAACTGTGACTGGCACTGACGGCCTCGAGACTACGGAAACGACCTACGTTGTGGAGACGCCTAGTGAAGGGTCTGCCACGACCACATACACGTACGGCTCGGTCACCCAAGCCACCACCATCTCAACTATCCTAACTACGGTGACCGGCACTGACGGTCTCGAGACTACGGAAACGACCTACGTTGTGGAGACGCCTAGTGAAGGGTCTGCCACGACCACATACACGTACGGCTCGGTCACCCAAGCCACCACCATCTCAACGATTTTGACAACTGTGACTGGCACTGACGGCCTCGAGACTACGGAAACGACCTACGTTGTGGAGACGCCTAGTGAAGGGTCTGCCACGACCACATACACGTACGGCTCGGTCACCCAAGCCACCACCATC
>PPKD02000038.1:0-12282 GCA_003705985.2 Tetrapisispora namnaoensis | reverse complement strand
TAAAAGGTCGTTTTCTTTACCAGTAACAGCCAGTTCTTTGAACTTTTTCCAGACCAAATAATTTTTAGTACTTATAACATTTAGTTTTCCTACATTGTTTTGCAATCTTATGAAATGGTAAGTGGCTCTTATAAACAATGTCAATCTTGTATTATCTATATTAACCAATCGTTGGGAGCTTTGTTCCAATAATGCAATATGCTTATTAGTTTCATAATTGAAAGCTAGTAAAGTTGTAAATAGTTTTGCATATGAGTCGTTTATCAAATCATCCTTTATCTTTCGATACAAACTATCGTTTTCGCAATCTATATGAGGTTTTAAATTTGGCGAGAAAAGAACGATGTTGTGCTTGGAATTCCATATATAAAGTACTAGTATTTTTAAAGGTTCATTCCAATTCGTTAACCCTGAAGTTGACAGTGTGTTATTATCAAAATAATAATATTTCACAATTGAAGATTTTTGTTCTTTCTCAATCTTTTTTCTAATTGTTTGTTCTTCTTTATCGCTAATTACAGAATTTTGATTTCTCCCCCTCATTTTATTAATAATTTCGACTTGATAATCAATTAAACGACTGTAAGTTTCAGCAATTTGACAGCTCATATTTGTATCATCGTAATTGATTGCATTAGCAATACTGTTAATTTCCCTGTTAGTAGTATCATTACCAATGTTTTCCCTTATTCTTTCAGTCTCTTTACTATTTATCACAATATTTTCGATTTCAGATGTATTGGCATTTTGTTTATTTCTGCGTGGCTCTATATTGCTATCTTCACTGACCTCATCGCTTCCACTGTGGAAGCTCCTCACAGTAGCACTAATATATCCAGTATCGCTCATATGTCACTGAATATATTTGAGTTTTGAGAATTATGAAATAAATCAATGTACTTATCAAAGAGTACATATTTATCCTTAACTTAATGATTAAAAAAACCTTCTGTCGTTTTGAATACTTTTTTGTGACGCTTGAAGCTTCTAAGGTACCCAAGGCACTGTCGCGCGACCAGCTGGGCATGAAGTAAATTAATAAGGCATAACGGAGAAATCGCAAGTGTTAACATTTAAGATACTTATGTTAACACAGGTCACTTGTAGTTACACAAAAGTATATTGTAAGGTCATATAAGTTTTTTTAAAAGTAACAAAATGAAAATGTTGTAATTGCACAATTAAAAATCACATGTTAGAAGGGAGAGAACAAGTTTCAAATAGTTTTCTCTTAACTGTGGTTGATCTGGTAATATTTATTAATTTTGGTTGCAGTGATTTATTCAGAATAGAGTATAAGAATTATTAATTCCGTCCCGAAGATCTAGTATTACCATATATTAGCTGTGTTTCTACCAACTGTGATTCAAAAATATTATGAATTAAATTATCAAGTACTATACAAATAGAAAGTCATTGTTTACTTTATACGTCAAATGATATTTTTATATATCTTATACTAAAGCATGTTGTTGGTAACCATACTGAACACTAGTATCAGTGAAATTGTATGCTTCTTAATGTGTAAAGAAGCCAATATTTCAGTATATCAATAAGTTTGCAATACACCGATGGTATTGTTGCAATAGTAAGGATAGACAGGTATCGTATTTTCCATGTGAGATACCTGTGACAAGCTTAAGTTATTTTTATATACACAATATTTGATAGATGTTATAACTAAAATACCCAAAACTCAGTACAATTAACATTAATATAGCTAGGACATAAAATTTTAAATTACTATTTGTACCAAAATGGTTAGCTGCCAACTCAACTGAGGTTCTTTGTCGCTGCATAATAATTGTTACAAATTACTGAATACTTGGTTGGGTGTCGAATACAATTTTTGAAGTAATCATAAAAATCACTGATTAGTACATCTCCTTTACGAAGTTTAGTACAGGACTGTCTATGTATTAACTTGTCTTTATTCAACAACCTTGTTTTTTTCAGTTTTCCTAATAGCAATACATCTGAAAATTGAGTCTACCACAGGTTACTACAAAACAATCATAACGCCATTTGTGATTGTCAAAACTTTTTATTCAAAGTTTGCACCTTTATATCTAACGGTATTGTCTTTTATAAATATATTTGCTACACTATTCTAGAAATTTCCTCTTCCATTGAAAAGTCATCATCAAATTCAAATTTGAAGATAAAGTTGTAATTGAATACTTTATTGGTTCTGGTTTGAGTCACATCAAATTAGACCTGTTTCTAAATTAAGGATTACTTTTTATTAGATCTATAACCAGAACTTAAAATTTTGTTAAGTTGGGGCCAGATTATTATTTTACAGATATTACACGGTTTTAATACCTGAGTTACCGTCTCAATTGGTCCTCCATTTGAAGATGAAGTATTCTTCACCGAACTACCTCCACATAAGTTGGATTTTTAGCATGAAACTCACTTAAAATATCAATTCCAAGTCTAAATATAACGGCATTGCAATAACTTATGCTGCACTACTTATCACAAGATATAAAAAGATTAATCAAACGCTATTTTTATTTCAATACTTTAAAACTATCTAGTCTGGGTTTTATCTCTCATACTGTGAAAATACTTTATTGTATTATATTAAATGTGATATCTACTAATGCGATGATTCGTATGCGTAGTACGTTTCTCACTTTTATTCTGAAATTTAGCTTTCTTTTCACTCAAAATAGTAATTTTGATTTAAATATTATATGCGTAGCTGCCAAAACAATATAATATGCGATAACCACTAGCAATTACTTAATAACTAGTGAATACCAAAGTGAATTATAACGAGTGCTTAACTTTCATAGAACATAAGTTTTTCTATTAATGGCTTTTTTCAATAACCATACCGGTCAAGTATGTACTAAAAGACGGCAAGACTTGGTTACTTCAGTAGACTGACAAGTTGTTTGACACCCAGCTTCCTAGTTTAACTGCGAATATAACGAAGAACTCTTCTTAATGAAGCTGTGTAGTGAAGTGTGCGTTTTAACTACTCACGACTAAGAAGAAACTACTTCGCACTTCTTACTTCCAGACAATATTCCTAAATAATAAATAACATATGCATGATATTCAAATACCTATACAGAAGCAAGGACAATAAGGACTTATCGACTTGGTTATATGTGTCACCACTGATCTAGAAAGTCTTAAGAAGTAACCATCTAATTATATACTTAGTGAAGTATATTAATGAATACGGATTTCTGACAACTTCTAGGCTGCTCACACTTTGAAATTTGAAAATTTTTTTCAAAGTCCTCTTCATTCTACTATGGGAGAGAATATATCAACAAAAAGTGCACTTATGCTACAACTAGCGACTGGTTGTAAATTGTGAATTGCTACTGTTAAAGAATATTATTTATTACTGTCTTCATTCGAAATCCTGTACAGGAAATAGTTCTTCGGTCAACCGATCATCGACTTAATGTGGCACGCTGATCTTTGATCCGTTTAACTTCGGAATAGTATATTTTTCTACCAGTCAGTTAACAAAACCAAATATTCAATTACAAGGAAGAATAGTTATGTTGTCGCCATCAGTTATGGTGCTAAAATTATTTAGATAACACTACACTACCATGTACAAATAGATCTTGTTATTTTTCAGGTTGATCAATATGCCTAAATATTCTGAAAAGTGATAGCGAATGTCAGATAAAATGTGCTTACTAACAGACAGAACTAATTCTGAATAAGTCCAATACTTTCTATGAGAATCATAAGGTGTACTGTACTGTTTATTTGTTTTTAACTTTGTTACTAGAAGCAGCCTCAGCCAATGAATCCAAGTCAAAGATAAAAAATTATGCAGAGACTGAGGGGAACTCAAAAAATGGTATATTATCAGGACTGTCGTGACCTGCCATTCTTTGTGATTTAGCATACAAAGTCATTAGTATAGTAACTAATTGTTACAGTACTGTCGTCTATGTATAGATGAAAACAAAGATTCTAACGTTCATTGTGTCAATGCTATAAAGCAATTTTGGCATGTCTGTTCCATAGGAGTATTTGGTATATCAGTACTTTTTAATGGTGCTTCAAAAAAGGATCTAGAAACCTTGTATAGCTGGAGCTGTACTATTGTCAAAATAATGGGGATAATGATTATATTATTAATAATCAACTCGTTTTGCAGGCTGAAACGAACAGTGAAGAATGCCAATATTTTATAATTTCTCCAGAAAAATTGATGGTTACTATAACATACCATAATGACCTATAACAATAGTAATGGCATTCAAAGAATTATTCGGATATTAAAGTTTATATTGGGTAGAAAAGAAAGTTGTTTTCCATGTGTGAAGGATAAATTAAGATTGATTATTCAGGGTTCCGGATACATTTGTTTTATGATTCAACTTGAAGGAATAGCATGTCAGTATTAGATTTTAGTTCACGAATATTGTTAATCGCTTAAAATATGATTAGAGAATTCTAACCGATAATGATATTACCTTTGTTTAATACTACGTTTGACTATAGTCTAACTATCTCTAAATGTATGTATTTTGTTGAATGTACAGGGTTTTAGTAACCATCACAAGAACCAGCAAATATATGAATGCCCTTAATTTCAAGTTTCAATATTAAATAAAGCATAGTTGCGTTTAATGTTTAACATCAAAGAATCGCATTCGATATTTAATAAAAGCCACTTCAACATATGAACCTTCAATTAATGTTATGTCAAGACTTCCAATTTGCATCTCAACCTATTAATTCTAAGTTGGCAATAATTTTTAGATTGGGAAAATTGCAGATACCCTGAAAATACAGGATGTTCCTCGTAGCTTACAAACAATACTAAACGATGCGTAGTTCATAATAGAACTACTCAGTTTAATAATGCTGACTATAAACAAACTTTCCAATTAAATCAAGGAAAATATATAATTGGTTAATATGATTGGTATTATATGTTTAGCAGTGTTCAAAGTGCTGTTATTTTGAAAGCTTGCATACATTCTTTTAAATGGTTTTGAGATTTTTAAAAAAGTCCAGTGCCATATGACTTTCTTATTATTTCGCTATAATCACTGAAACCTGCAAAATGTATAAATATGATATTTAGTAGTATAAGTATGCGACACAAAACTTTTACGTGCCAGCATTTTATACTCAGGTTGGGATTAAGAAGCTCCTTGGATACGAAATAAAAGGAGAGACCGAGATATTCACCAACGACAAGGTTCTTGTAAAGACTATTACAATCTTTGTGAAGACCTCTTAATACTATTCAGTAAGTCGAAATTAGACTTTTGACAGATATCCTGCATAGTGTATAGGTACAGAAAAGAGTATTAGCAAGTGCACTTCTGATAGTGCAAATTTAGAAAACAAGTAATTTGTAAAATTAGTTAGATTTTGATTTCTCAACAAAACAATAGGAGACAAGAACCTTGACAGCTAATGACATAAGATAATTTAATCCACTGCAAAGCACTGTAAAGCACAAGATTGTTCTTAAAGCAAAGAATGAACAAATAAAAAAGAATTACTCTTCATTTAACATTAATATACGTCTATGAAAGTGAAAACATTCTCTGTAGTTAATATTGACTGGTTATGAAAGAAACTCTCAATGAGTTTATCAGAATAACGAATTACAACAGTTTCTTCGGTAACTGACAATAATGAGCGAACTAATAATATTAATCTGATGCAATAGGCTTTTAATTATTATAACAGACAACATGAATATAATTCTGTAATGGCGAAGTACTTTGAAATACTATGTAAAATTCTATTTCATGAAGAATTAACCAACAAGGATACAAATAATTAGATTTAAAAAAATAATTAGAATTGAGTTAGTCTCAAACTCTAACTTTCAAGCATAAACATATGATCTCATTAAACAGTATGAATAAATTTCTTATACTTCATCAAAAACATATTATATATTCGAAACGTATACTAAAAACTGTGGTGAAAATTCCCCCCAAGGAAATTTATATGATAGTGGTATTTTTTGTTTTCACAATCACTAAACCTTTAGAGAACATCGACTAGACAGCAACAAAAGAATTGGTAAAATGCACACAAAAACTTCAATCATGCAATGTCTTTTCAATACTTGAGTATGCAACTTGGTATCTCTAGAGTCATTCTTTTATAGTGGCAAAACATCAAATGATAGGTAGATTCAACGATCTGTACTTAACTGCTTTTCTTAGAGACCATAGTGATACTGAATAATTTTTTCCTTCAACCGCAAAAGTGCTTACGATAACTGTTGGTTAACAAACTATTGTCATGTTTCTGTCGTAACCATAGATGCATTCCCAAGCTTATGTGTGATGTCTTTACCTCGCCAGGAGTTAACAAAAATATCTGATTTGAAAGTGGACTTACGTTTTCTTTAATTGAGATAATCGTCGCATAAATATGAAATGGAAATTGTATGTTTGGCCGCAAGAATTACGTTTAACCGAAGTATTTTGCAAACTAAAGTTATTCTGTTTATAGAATTTTCACTTTTTTGATCACTTCAAACAGCATATAAATAGCCTTATTCCTGGACAGTGAATTCTGTTATTTCGTTGACACGCGCAAAATTTTTTCCATGTCCATTTCAATAAAATAACCGAAAAATGAGAATCTCTGGTTTAGAATTATTCCGTAGAAATAAATGTAGTATTTTATAACTATCGACAAAGTAGAGGTTACCAAGATATAAAAAAGAAGAATATTTGGTTCCACAAAGATTTTGAGGTTTTTTGTTGTGCTATTGAGTTTAGCGTGCTTTTTACCTCATTTATTATATATTACTGACTGATATTCTTTCAAAAGATCGAAACAAAATTCTGATAAATCAGTTATTATAAAAACTAATAACAATTTTACCTTAATATCCAGGTCACTTAATGATATAAGTCATATTCTTACGAAAAGAGTTGACTGACAGGCAGTATCAGTGGATGGTGCTGGTACCACCTTCGACCTTAAATTTGGTGTTGTTAATGTATTGTGAATTTAAGGATGCTCGCCAACAAAACTGGCTGCAATCGGGGGCAGAGGCATTAAAGGCTCCAGCACCTGCTTTTGCTAGCTGTGATTTAAACTTTGGTTTAATTTCTTTTGCAGATTTTTTATCTAGCCTATTAATAAGCGTAAGTTCTCAGAAGGGTTAGATTTATAACTCGGAGAGTACTAGTAATGTGAGTAAAAAGAATTTTGATGGAATCAATTGGTAAAATTTTTCAGGTTATAAACGTATTTATTGAAATGTCCACGGAGAAACAGGTATTGATGTTTACTGGTACAACCATGCATAAGTTTTCAATACTATGATAACAAAATGAAATACTACTTAGCAGGAGCTTTGTAGAACACTAATACTGAAGATCCTGGTTTTATTGGTGAAGTATATCCACAAACTTATAGAAGGTAGATGTTGTATCCTCTCTAATATTTATATAAAAATTATCTAAGAAGTTGAATATGTACTTGTTATTAGAAGTTATTCCATTGCTTTCTTTTTTATTTTATTCTGTTAGCTTTTTATCATAACAATAATATCACTGAAACTGAAACATTACTACAATTAATAGAAGTATAAGGAATACAATACTAATATTTTATTGTCAAGTACGTTTAATAACTTAGTATGCAAGAAGTTCAATCCTGTTGGAGTTTTTAAAATTATTTAGTTATGGAAGTAGGGCATAATTCAGTTCTTTTTAGGTTAAAAACTAAAATTGGAAGAAATTATCTCCAACAACAAATTACGGAAACGCGATAAGATAATAAATGAGAGAAAAAGTATAAAAAATACCTGCGTCACAAAATGTAAGGACGTAAATTAGATAACAAGTTCTAATTCGATGTCTCACCTTGATAAAATTCACATAAACTTGTTCATTGCAAAATATTGAATCAAATATTTGAATAATACCATTTAAAAAGTTTTCAAGACAAAGTCATCCAAAAAAGAGATATAATTTATTTTCCCAAGAATAGAGTGTTCTACTATGAGTTATCCGAACGACGTTTTTATCACTGAAACTGGAAATATAGATATAAATAAAAGTCAAACTGGTGAAAATTATATAAATATAGATGAGGAAAGCAATAAACAAAAAGAAACTTCTATTGATAATCCAGAAAATTTACAAAAGCAATTTAAAAATGAACAGAACTTTCATATTGCCAAAACATTTAATGATTTTATTAAAACACAATTTGACTTTGCTATAGAAAATAGAAGTTCCAATTCTGATAAAAACAATCAGGAAGAGGATAAGAGAATTGTGAAAAAGATAATTGCAAATTTGAAAGCAAGTCTAATATTATTGAGAATAAAAAATAAATCAGCCTTGTATTTTTACTACTTCCAACGAAATACTTATAGAAGTAATGGCTTGTTAAGGGTGAATGAGCCTCTAAAAACTTCGAGACTTAGGATATGGATTCACAATGAACAAATTATTGTTTACGCACCTAATTTAAACGATAAACTCAAATATTCAAACGATCCATTTTATTTCAAATTAGTTAGGACAAAATGTACTAAAAAATTTGCTAAACTTATTATAATTCTACTTACTTTTACCTATGAGACAACTGAACATATAAAAATAATAAAGAATATTTCTTCTAATCTAAAAAATGTAAATACAGGAAGATGGCTTTTGTTTTTAAGGGCAACTTACATGTTTGTTAACTTGGATACCAATACAGGTAGTCTGAATTTAGCGGAACAAAAAAACAAATTTGTTTGGATAAGATTGAAGAAAATAATATTTGAAAGTCTGGAAAGTGAGGATATAGGAATAGATTTGCTTGAAACACTTAACGATCGGTTACAAATACACGAAGACCTTGTTAGGCAACTAAATGAGGATGTTGACTATTTACGAAAGGAACTTAGAGCCAATCCACTATATTTTGCATCATTTTTCATGTTACACTATCCATCTATTATAGGTATGGTAATATCTGCTATTATATTTATTATAGATTTTATTAATAATAAATATGAGGACCATAAGTCTATACTGTATGATATAAAGTTCTGGATCTCACTGAGTAGTGGTATTTTTGCTTTTATATTGAGCTTAAGTATATGGTATATAAATGATATTATCTACATATTAAGCTGTAGATGGATAAAGAGAAATAATTGGTATATTAGAGTTGAAGAATATAAAGTTTTTAATGAAGGTATTATATAAAAAAATAAAATATGTTGCTCTTTATGTTCTCACCGCTTCATAGTATGTGGGCAATTGGGCGGATTTTTCAAATCTCCAATCATCATCTTCCGGTCTCGAGGCTGCTGTCAAAGTTCCTATAGTCCTATAGTATCTATTATCATCTACTCGTTTAATATATTCTTCTTTCAAATAAACATTTTCACCTTGGGAAATAATTTCATATCTGTTCTGGGAGCGATTTCTACACATTAGGATAATATTTCCAAGACGATGTTCGTTAATAGAAAACTTAATTATCTTTTCCCTCCTTACTACACCATCCATTTTCATTTCGTACTGGATTGGGTATTGCAGAAGACTCACATATTTAAAAGGACTGTGTTTCATTAATCCATCAAAGAATTGTGTACAATATTTAGAATGTTTCATTGACAGTATAATGTCTTTTTTTGAACAATTTATGTATATAATTGGGTAGTATTTTTTCAGACTTCTAATTGTAACAAATTTTATATTTCTTATTTCTGTTACATAATTATTCTGTTGTGTGAGTGTGCCCATTTCCATTGAATATGGAAAAATAGTTGGTGCGTATGTTTCCATGGTATTTATTTTAGAAACAGTCGCCCTATTCACTTCCTCCAGATCAATGTTCAAGACTGAGTTTTTTTTTTTGGAACTTATCCAACATGGTGCCGGTATTACGAGGGTACTTGTATTTTGTTTTCCAATTGCAATTATTACTTTAGTTTCTGTTCTGAATTGCTCAAGTATAAAATTTATGGCTGATGGAATTCGTTTGGTAAAGCTCCTTTCATTATAATTGATTCCCAGTTGATAAAAAATAGTGCTGAGTTGAGAGTCATCAATTTCACCATACACTAACTCTTTAGAATATTTTGTACTGGATCCTTTTATTCCCCATGGTCCATATGAAGTATTACTAATAAACATTTTTCCAAAGTATTATTTCTTTAATAAATATATTTGAAAGGTTGCAACACGATCCTAGCATAAATGCTGCGACCTACTTTTATAATCTTAGTTTAACATCAAATTTTAGTAAATCACCCAGGTAGTAAAAAGTGATTTATAATTAAATTTTTGTTGACTTGTTCAACTTTTTATATTTTTTCGATCATCAACTGCAATTGCCTTGTCAAAAATTTACCAACAATAATTTTCTAAGCAAAAATATTAATTTCCAGCTTTGGTAATTATACTTTATATTTTAATATTAATCATATCTATGTGCATTATTTTACATTAACATTCAGCAATATATTATTAGTTTTTGCTGAATTAGTGACAACTGCGTCTGTCCACACTCTCTATATTTTTCCTTGTCGCGGAATACTTCATAAATTTTCTTTTACGCTTTTCTCACTTAATCTTGCGCCAGAATTCGACGAATACCGACACGAGATAAAAACAATCGCTAAGATGCTTCATTGCTAACATAACGGGAACAAAGACATTATATAAGTACGCTGTAACACATTGAACTATATCAACGATGTTATAACTTTGTTCTGACTTTTGCCTCATTACAATTTATGGGTGATATTAACGCAGCGTTTAGGAAGACGCCTCTATTCCATATATATTTTTCAATAGTGTATGGGTTCATCATTTTAATAATATATATATTTAAGAAAAATCCCTTTTAATATAGATATTCATAATGATTTAAATATACTCAAGTTCAAGGTTCCTAATATCCAACAATCATTACGAGGTTATTACCAACCCTGAGGGTAGCTAACATGTGTTTGATAACTGTCTGCACTATTTTAATGAAATTCTATTCATGAAAGGCATTGGTTGATAACTTATTGAAAATGTCACTCTAAGGCTAACCATATATTTCAGTATTATTTCTACTTCTTCAATAATCTATTGTAAAAACAAACACTTAATTACTTCTGAAGCATGGTGTTCGATGCATTCAGAAAATTATGGTCGTTTGAATGACTAGTTTAATTTTTTTTAAAGGTCATCCAATGAATGGAACTGTAATATATACTTTAAAAGCAGATCCACAATGATTTTTATGTGTTTTTCTTGCAATTGATTTTTATGTGTTTTTCTTGCAATTCATCAAAAAAAAAAATAATCATGTAAATATTGTGCTCTTAAATTCAGTTAGCCAGTATAGGAGTAAATTGTATGCTAGACTAGACTTTAATAAGAATATTTAAAATAATAGGCAATTATCAGGCATTATCTTGAAAAAATATGCGATTATGACTGTTAACCTGAAATGGCAAGGTCTGTTGCTCTTTATGTGTGATGATTTACTATCTTAATAAACGGTGCTTTGTGTATCAGAATAAAGAGTGATGTGGTCTTATATACGCTACAGCATTGGTATTTTTCATCTGATATCTCAAGTAGTGGTACGCAAACTATCCAACGTTAGCAAAAGGAATTAGATTTCTAAATTATTTGTCTATGATGTCTGTTTTAATCCTGATTGATGCTCGCTCAAGGATAAAAATAGCAAAATAAAAATTTATCCTGAGCTCACGCAACAAACTGATTGAAAGGTATAATAAGAATTATGGAGAAGAAAACATTCTTAGTATTATAATAAAAATGTGTTATAGATTTTTGCATTTAATTAAGATAGTACACCCTATTTAAGCAATAACTTGATCTTAATTGCTTGAAAATTGCTTATCCAAATCAGAAGCAATTTGACCATGACGTCTACGCAACATTATAAAAACAACTTGAAAAGCTCCCCTTGAATTCTACACAAAGAGTTCGACATTCGATCGAATGAAACATTTAGTGCCTTTTAACAAGCGAGCTTCCAAGTTTGCTTTACCTTTAGCTATAAGTCGAAAATCAGATATGAAATGCTATTTCTTAAAGAGTGTTCTACTGGTTCTTACAAAAGTTTGCCTTGGAGTGTCAATTATCCTATGGATATAGTTTATGGAGAAATCAGAGATTCGCATCTTAGTGCTATTTTATACCAAATTGCTATCAATTATCGAGAGAGAAGTTTTTCAAAGAAGACTCCTCTTGCAATTACTGCTACATTGGACATGTTTAGAACCAGTAAGAAGGTAATTGTTGCTGTTGGAAATGATAAAAGCAACACACT
>PPKD02000003.1:600000-828372 GCA_003705985.2 Tetrapisispora namnaoensis | reverse complement strand
ACATTTCTTATTTCTGAGATACAATTATTTCTTTGTTCCAGCGTTCCCATCTCCATTGAATCTGGAAAGATGGTTGGGGCATAGGTTTCCATGGAATTTATATTAGGGAGCATCACTCTATTTACTTTCTCCAAATCAATATTCATTACGGACCTTTTTTTTTTTGAACTTATCCAACATGGGGTGGGTATTATAATGGTATTTGTGTTTTGTTTTCCTATGGCAACAATTACTTTAGTTTCTGTTCTGAATTGCTCTAGCATAAACTTTATGGCTGCAGGAATCCTTCTTGTGAAGCTTCTTTCATTATAATTAACTCCCAATTGATAAAAAATAAAGCTTAGTTGAGAGTCTTCAATTTCACCATACACCAACTCTTTAGAATATTTTCTACTGGACCCTTTTATTGCCCACGGTCCGTATGATGCATGTCTAATAAACATTTTTCAAAAGTATTATTTCTTTAATGAATATATTTGAAAAACTACTATTTGACCTTAGTATGAACTCTACAACCTACTTTGGGTCTTACTTTAATAAAAATTGTTAGTTACTTATCCAGGTGATGAAAAGCAATTTATAATTCAATTTTTACAGACTTATCGCACTTTTTATATTTTTCAATTATCAACTGCAATTGCTATCAGAACCTTACTACCAATAACTTTCTAAGCGAAGATATTAATTTCCGGCTTTGCTAATTATACTTTATATCCTAATACTGATCATAGCTATGTGCATTATTTTACATTCAGATTCAGCAATATAGTAGTCTTTGCGACATTAGCAACAATTACGCCTGTCTCTACTTTCCATTTGTTTTTTCCTTGGCGCGGAATATTTCATTAATTACTTCTTTGCTTTTCTCGTTTTGTCCTGCGTCAGGATTCGATGAATACCGACGCGAGATAAAAATGATATAAATGGATTGAATAATTATACTAACATGCATTTCACTTAGATGCAAAATTAATTTAGTTGTTCTCAGTATAATTGGTAACCAGCTAATTTCGTTCTTTCTTTTCTCCGTACAATGTTTTAATAATTTTTTATATTTTGTTTTGAGATCTAAATTTGTCATTTTTAGAGCCATTATTTAATAAAAACTACATATTTATTATTTACTATGGCACAGGAGGACAAATGATTATTAAATTTTCACAAATATGGAAGATTCAAAAACAACTACCCTTATATCTAGAGGTATTGAATAAAAAAGATATAAAGTGATAAACTCACCTTTTATAATATATTAATATATAAAATAAAGTCTATAGATTTAAAATACTGCAAATAGAAAATGGTAAAATAATTGTTATAAATTTCATTTTTGATATTTTGCAATTAATATATTAAAACCTTTGTTAAAAGATTGAACTGATTATGAATTCGAATGCCATAACACTTATCTGTTAACTTAGGTTTGTATGTATAGAATAATTGTCAAATTATATACAAATTTGATAACTTAGATATACATTATAATTATATTTGCCTGCTTTCTCATATATTTAGATTATGTTTATTTCAGTTTTTCACAGATAACCGAATTTCAGACAGGGTAGTATTGTGTGCTCCTTAATATTGGAAGTTAAATCGACTATTGTTTATAATATCATAATGTCTAAGTAGAAATTTCTATTAAAAATCGAATAACCAATTATGTCTAAAATTCGCTTTAAATTGCAGGGGATACCTTAACTTATAAAGTCGCATAAGTTATAAAATAAATTACTTTCACGAGTTAAAGATGATATTTTAATACTAATTTAATAATCATGGATGTAATGTCAATCTGAGTCAATAATTAACAAAAATTTAATGCTATTATTATTTTAGAATAAAATTAAAACCCTTTTTAATATAGATGAGCCATCATAATGGCATGTTGGAAATTAATATGTGCTCTTTAATGGAAGCTCATATTACTTTGTTTCCGGAATAATTGAGTTTTCAATTGCTAGAACTTTCTACTATAAAGAGTTCCTTTGATGTAAAAAAAACAACCACCTTTAAATGCTATAGCGATTGTGGTAAATTAAAAATTCAACATAAATCTATGTTATTTGGTAAGGTAACGACATTATTGGATATGATGCTGCATATGTTCAGATCTTTATTACTAGATTTTGTGTTTTTATAATGCAACTAGAACTTACGACATTTTAGAGATAAATAGATAAGAATGAAAGTTTCTTGGGACGTTTATAGTGCAATCATTCCGTTAGTACAGGAGCTTGTTGTACTCAGTAAGGATTCCCATGCTGATTTGGCATCCTTACTTGTTCAGTCATCTAAAAATTGATTTTTAGAATCCACATTAACTAGTAGTCTACTAGCTTCGAGTGTACCCCCTAGTATGTTACAACAATACTATGGTGATGATGAAACCCTTATCAGAGAATTAAATTACACCGAAACAGTTTATGATTTGGATGTTAGAAAACAATTTGTTGATATTCTTCATTCCTCACATTATGACAGACGTAATTCAACTGTTGTTAAACGTGATTCCAAGGCAAACTATACCATCGAAGGAGTATTAGCTATACCATCGAGAGACAAGCACCTGTTGATACATAATTTAATAGTTAAATTAAGAGAATATAGGAATTGTTATTTAAATGTTTGTCTTAAAAAATGAAAATTCACAATCAAGCTTTTTAAGAGCTTCTTACGAAATATAGCTTTAGAAATAGATAAAGATGGCATATTATATACATTTCAATCAAACATACGTGGAGAGGTGGAGAGATATAGCTTTATTACGAGGCTTGTGATGGTGGAAAATGCAAATTATGGGTTGGCTGGGCCTCATGGACATCTGGTAGAAATTGTGATAATACAATGACGAAATAACGTTATGAATGGTTGTATTCTATAGCCATTAAGGGAATGATGCAGGCATTTGGAACATTAATGTGTTTTTTGGCAATATACGAGGTTAATTGACATACTGGTGTGAGAATTAAAAGATACAAGGAAAACAATTGTTATGTTAAACCAAGCTGGGATATACCGTGTCAGAATTTTGTGTTAGTCTCAAGTATATAAATGAAGAATTATCAACCGATAGATAGTCAGAGAATTATAATATGTAAAGACATATGATTAATAGACCAAACGTGAATTACTATTCACATTGTATATTATGACAATAATAAATTTGATAGAATGTATTCTTTACATCAATAGAATGCACTAAAGATGGCTGGTCCATAAAAGCCTATCCTGTGAGTGGCTGTCACAGAAACATTTCCAATAACGAGATAAAGTATTGCTCAGGATAGTCTTTTCACCAAATTAAAATTTTTTTGTTACTAGAACTCCAATTGTTACGATGGCGAACATAAATATTATTCTGTTGCAAATTGTTGCAACCAATCGCTTGCTATGTATAATAGTCTTTCGACACAAATATTCCTCGCAGTTAAAAAAAATGGCTAAAATGCTTAGAACTTTCAGTAGGAATATTCTAATTTCATAGTACTAAGAAGATATTACTACATTGAGATATTCGTCGCTAATGGTTACCACATTAGGGATATAAATAATTCAACCCCGATGTTCAGGAATGAAAAGACAGTCCTGAGTATCTCAGAATAATATATCGAAATATATATTGACAATTACAGTGGCTAATATGAATTAGATGAGGTAATAAATGGTCTTAATAAGTTTAATCGGTTAAAATGAGTAACTCTTAATCAATGGCTACTCAATTGATGCAATTAATTGATAAAACTAAAGTATATAAATTAAATTATTATCCATTGCAGTTTTTACAATATATTGATACTACATTATAAATATTTAATATATATTATTAATTTTATAATAAATCGCAAGCAACAAATTGGGGTCTGTGAAGAATAAATGTTATTTAATAATGCAATTTGCATCATTAGATTTACTCTTTTATTAGTAATTTTATCACAAATTACAAAATTACAAGCAGTAGAGGTTGCTCTAGCATCACCTTACTTAGCACTCAAAGTGAACTTAACTTCAAATAATGAATATTGCTGGATTTTAGAGCATTCTGCCTATATGGCACCTAACGAAACACATGGAATGAGCATTTGGGTAACAACTTTGGGTGATACAGAATTCGAAGCATTCCGTTTTTGGAAGGAAATTAACGGCTCTTTAGTAGAGTCTGGAGAAACAGAACTCATCAATAATGATATAACGGCTAATCCAAAATTATACGGATATAATTCTACGTACGATTACTGTGCAGAAGTTGATAAATATCAATTCGATTTACCGGTAAGACAATATTTAACAAAGGTATCGCATCCACTTATTTCTAACAATACAAAAGTATTCAGAAATAAACGCAGTGAAGATGATGATTGCTGGAATGAGCCCTGTTTTGATGTAAGAGATTACCTTGTTATTGATAGGGCGTGTGCCCATTGTGAGAAATATCCTGGGGTGGGAAAGCAAGATTGTGAATATCAATATACTGAAAATACTGCTGGATTTCGTTGGGAATATTGGATGAATTATTTAAGAAACGGCCATAAGTAATGGCTCTTTGTTGACATAAATATTTCATTCTGTCAAATATATTATGACGATAATATATAATGCGTATACTACTAGTTCACGTTTACTTTTTTTTATTATATATCTCGTTACCTAATGGATTATGTAATGGTACTATTAAACTTGTACCAGTCTTTTATACATTTATGTCAGGATTATTGACAAGACCTATTACTAGTTTTACATAATAAGCACCACTATTCTACCCAATAACCTTCCTAACATTATATAATATATACTGCACCATTTATCTCACAGAAGGATATCTCAGAACACTGTGTAGGCGTTAGCACAGTTAGGTATGCAATTGGATAAATTATTATTTGACTATATAGATGTTTAGTAACTTTTCTGCTGGAAGAAATTTAAAAAAAAATAAATATAATATATATATATGTGTGTGTGTGTGTGTGTGTCTGCATGGGCTTATAAAATGAAACTACTTTTTGAAAATTTTAAATTTTACATTTTATGATCTATAAATTAATTGTATGTCATTTTATTATTCAAACAAATTCCCTAGGTAAACTACAACAGTTAATACTGAATGATTTTATATTTCGAATTCAAAAATCTGTTTTTCTGTTAGGTCTGTCTTGGATGCTATTGGGAATTGTCTCAGCCGGCAATAATGGAGTGCCAATTTTTATAAATGCAACAATAAATGATTATAATGAAACAGTAATTGACGATCCTAGGTTTAGCCATGGTGTACTTGTCCATGGTTTACCTACCCGTGTACTAGCTAATTTACCAATGGCAAATTATAGTTTGTTTTGAACTAAGAAACATTACTAGTGAAGATTGAATGAATTAGGAATAAGAGAATATGTTGATTTGTTGAACTCATCGCACCATGATGAAAAAAGCTCGTCAAAGAAGGGTTATCTAATAATAACAAGTACATTTATGAAAGTGTTTCTACATTTATTTTGGATGGTTTGATCAATCATTCGACTGATGAGTTAGTTCGTAGAGAGGATTGCAGTAACAATTATTCGCATAATTTCACCAATACTTTAGAGCGTATTGATCAAGCAGTTGACGTATAGTTAAGGTCAAATTGGAAGGACTATGCTTGGTCCTTAGCAACACCAATGCTTGGTGATTTGTCTGGATGGGTAAGCTTTGCACAATCAAAGTCAAATTCTGCAATTGCAAGATTAACAAAACATAATTGCCATGGTGAAGAAACATGGTTGAACTCCAATGCTTCTGATCCAAAAAGATATACTTATTGGGTTGGTTATGCACCTTAGACAACATACTCTAATTGCGATACGACAACTAGAGCTGAAGTTATTAAATTGGTGCTACAAAAAGTTTATGACGAAGCTAGCAAGAAAAATGCTACTAGTTTCTGTGTATCAATGACACGTGAGGGAACCTGGCATATTGATTTTTAAGTTACAGAAATTGTTTCTAAATTAAAAATATAACTATTTTGTCCAGTTAATATCCGTTTTTATGTATTAACTGCACAGAAAATAAACAGTTTGTTCTGAAATTTATAAAGTAATTATCATATAAGAAGCTAACTATTAGTAATTAAAAAAATATTACCCAAATTATTTCCTAACGCATTGTTACAGTAATTATATACGGTGAATGGGAGAAAGTTTGCAACATCCAACATAAACTAGAATACCAAAATGCAACTTTGTATGTTTTATGAACTGCCTTTATACTGTAAAATATAATGATCAAAAGGATAGCAGTATGTGATTTGAGATTTACCCAATTATTACATATGAATATTACATTTGCTGATATGAGCAATATATTAAGCTATGAAATGTTAACTAAATGAAGTTCATCTACAAACAACCTAATATTTCATATTTTTCACTGAAGAATTTTGACCTCCACTCTTTTAGAAGGTTAATTAAAAACTAATACATAAGGAGCATAGTGATCACGATTGTTATATACTAAAGATTTAATGTGGCCCAATTGAAAGATTAATTACTATTACCAGTTGCTATGTTTATTTTTTTACTAATACTGCTTAATTTATATGCTATCTTACAAGAGAGATCCTTATGTAACGCAGAATGCACTAAATCTTTTCCCAGCACAATACAGAATGAGTTTAATGGTACAACAGTTAATGATCTTAATTTTTTTCATGGTGCGTCTACCCATATAATGACTAATTTATCGATGGCTAATGATAGTATATTTAGACGCGAAGGACCTGGGTATTTAAGAGTGAATGAATCAGAAATACAATCATTTATCGATGAACTTAATAAGCTTCACTTCCACAGCAAAAACTTATCAGAGCTTTTTTCCTCCAGCAGTAATACTAATAACACAAATGAAATTAATAATGACACTTTTTTGGGTAGTTCAATTAATAATTCCTTGGCTTTAAGTTATATAAAAGATAGTAGTATCGGTTTTTGGCCTAAGCTTGCAATTATTTTAAAGGATAAAGTTTTAAAATTGAAAATAAAATTAAAAGAGAAGCTAATGTTACGTCAATTTGTTAGTTGGTTAGGGGCAAGTTACGAAACTATTACGTTAGTCTACCGTGAACTTACCAAAACCCCCATTTTACCAATAAGAAAGGATAAAAAACAGAGATGTATCATAGGGGAGGAAACATTGAGTTATGAAGCTTCAAATGGTAAAACTTATAACTATTGGATAGGATACGAAATATGGGCAACCATTGCAAACTGTAGGAGTATAAATAGGAATGTGCTTCTAAAAGATATCAAAAAAGTATCAATAAAAGAAATCAAGAAAGAGGATGCAATGAATTTTTGTATGGCAAGCACATATGGTGAAGATTTGAAAGTGAATATTAGAATACAAATTTTGTTTGACAATCGTTTTGATAGAACAAATGGTTGGAACATACCATGTGAAGATTAAATATTAATCAAGATATAATAACTAGGTTGACTTAATGATTCATTTCTGTCACATATAATATTACCAATAAATACACTACAAATAATAGTTACTGTAAATAATTTAATGGTAGTATTGAATGATGTTAATTTTCGATTAGCAGATATATTTTGTTATCTATTGTTTGTTGTTGATTATAATGGACATTTCGTTGTCAATTAATGATTAGGTAAATGTTGATAGCAATATGTTGTTAGAATACATTTATGCTTTGTGGATTGCTTGCAAAATTAGAAGTTGATGATTTTTAAGTCGTAATTAGTTGTTCTACGACAAAGTTAGTTTACAGCCTATAAAAAGAAAGAGAAACTTGTTGTTTTATGTTGATAGTTAGTAATAATTGTCACATAAGTTGTGTCGAAATTTTGATGGTTAAATAAGACGTTTTATCGATAGTAACTATATCCAACATGTTATTGATCAAGTTAGAACATATAAAAACGTATAAATAAAACATGTTTCTAATTTATCCAAATGAATAGTTTTTACATCATATTATTTAACATGTATAGATATTAGATAAAAAATATTATTAGTAAATATACTAAACTAATTATATAATATGTACGATTTATTTAAGAATAATAACTGAATTTGTTTACTGCATCTGCATATAGAATCCATAAGATCGAATCTGTAATATAATTAGAACTGCTATATATATATTAACTTTTAATTTCATTTATAGATCTGTAAACTTAATTGAAAGTTGAAAAAGATTGAACTCGAATTTTATTCTAAACAACATGTTGAATTAATAAATGGGTCCCCATAATTTAATGCGAAAATTATTTTGGCTCTTTCAGAAGGTGGAAACTATCATAAAAAAACTATTAAACAAAAGAATAATTAATATACATACTCAATATAGAGTAAATAGAATTAAATAGAAATATCAACAGAATCATACTGATAGTAGCTATCAAGGGCTGCTTTACAGTCATTATCAATTCCTCCATAACTGAAATATATTTCACCATGAGAAGCTATGCAAGTAGCAACGTTTAGTATTTCATTATCAAACCCATCTCCTTCATATACCATAGCACCACAATATTTCCAGCTGCGATGCTTCACAATTGCCTCGGTAATTTGTTCTGATAAATAATCATGGTCAGCATTTTGGTAATTTGAAACAAAATTCGAAGCTAAATTTTCATTAATATTATCATTACCAGAGTTATAAATAACAAAAATTGCTTCAAAACCATCTTCACCAGGTGTATCACTTCTTTTCACAATATTTTTTCGTAAAAGTACGTTTGGTTGTGTTTCAGCAAAAAAGGAAGCTAATTCATTCAAATTTTCAGTATCAATATGGACCACTATATGCTGCATGAATATACTATTAACGTGCAAAAAGTTGAGGTTTCTCAATAAATTTCTATCTTGTTTGTCTAAATTCTCACTTCCAGCGAAACATCCCAACAAAGCAAGATTATTTTCTTCAAAGGCAGATATTCAATTGGAAAGGGTGTGTATAACGTTAACATAATTAGAAGCTAAAGTTCTCTACATATTCGTAGCTTTACTTTCAGAACCAGTTTTTGCCCGGTCTTAGCCAATTGTTACCGCTGCAGTAACTAAAGTTGCTAAAATCACTCCAATTAAACAACATGGAGCAGTACCACCATATAATTCACAAATTGAAGCCGCAGTACCAGCCCATGAACCTATAGTTTTCCAACCAATACCGACAGTAATTTTTGAGTTGTCAAACGAATAATGGCCACGTTTGACTACGCCTACAATAGCCAAAGCATCCAAATGCTTGTACAAAAAAAGATAGTTGCTTTGTTACTTTTATACATGCTGAAAGTTAAGTCCGTTGATCACTTTTTATCAGGAGCATAATGATTAAGTTGGGTAAAACATTACGACTAAGTTAGTTGAAAACCAATTGACAAATCTTGCGCAACTATTTTCGTATTTATAGACCTGAAATTTTGAAATTATTAAAATATCTCTTGCAACCAATTTTTTTCAAGCAACTTGTTTGTAACCGAGTTTTTTGCAACCAATTTACGCCTCTTATATAAATTATTATCTCAAATACATTGTCTTCAATCCGATAACTGCTTTAAGCAGAAGGGTATAATAATGTTTAGCCTGAAACTAAACTTTATTCCAAAAATATTATAAAAAGTGATTTTAGTACACAGTATCTCACATATCTTCTTATCCATACAAAACAAAGATTCTAATACCATATTTACCGGAACATAGAGCTAGGTTTTCTATATAAACCTGAACAGCATTCTTTGCATTAAAGTATTTTGAATATTTTAGAATTATTATTTGTTATTTTCTATAATTAAAAGATAATAATTATAAGGTGAAGCAAAAACATTTACTTTAACAGATATGGAAGGTAGGTACGAGATAACAAATTTTCGAAATCTATTTCAAATGAGATATATATTGATGTATTTTATGCCGATTATAATCCTTGCAATGATAGCTTTCATTACAAATTCTCATTATATTTTTACTGACCCAAGATTTACGGCTGATCTGAATTTAGAGTCAGTATATACTTGGATTTTATCAAATTGTTTGGTCTACTATATGTGTGGCGACAGTAAAACATGTCGAAATTTTGGTTACCTAGGGTCTATATTTGCCACATTACTTGTAATATTTGGTTACGATGGGAGGCTTGCGTTAACTGAATGATTAAGATAGCAATGTTAATTACGAAAGTGCTGGAATATAGCTAAAATTTGATGTATATTGTTTCATTAGTAATCTAAAAAGTACAAATGAATAATGTTTTTCATGAAAAGTATTCAAATTTAGTATAAATATTCTATAACAGGAAGAGAATAGGTAATAAAGACACTAGAAAGATATCATGGAACTACTCCTATAAAAGTATATCTACCATAACTAAAACAGTCAATTGTATTCGATGACCACTGCAGTATGTTATAGTAACATCAAAGAGCAGAAAATACGTTTAATTTTTAACAGCTGTTGTTGCTGATTAATTTTACCAAAACATGAAGATCCATTAATTAATTAACATTGTTACACGTATCAACAAAGATACCATACTGATTTTTTACAGGCTGACGTCTAACGCATAATAAGAAATATTATTCTCCACGCTGGAAATCAAGTTTTTTTTGAATATTATGAAAGAAAGTTTCAGAAATTTGGATTTTAAATAATCAAATCTATCAGAACAAATACAATTATAATTATGCAGCGATATGTTCTTAATTTGAACGAATGTACAAATACCACTTTTATTTTAGGAAAATTGAAGGTACTTGGTCATTATCTTATTTATATTAACTTCAAGGTCGTGTTCTTGGATATTCTCCTCTGGTACAAACGGTGTAGTCTATGCTATATAATACTATTAAGGCATTTGGATGCAATAATAATACTTCAAGTCATTAACACTGTACCATAAATGTATTAAAGATCGGTATAAGTTTCAATAATATCATTGATTAATTTGTTAAGTAGATATAGGTAGAAAAGCATAGGGCGAACGTCAACTATTAACTGCATTGTGTATATTGGTAATAATATATTGACAGAATGGAATATTTACGTCAACAGACAGAAGATGAAGTGGGAAAAGATAAAAAAAGAAATATATAAAGAAGCCTGTGACAGAGAAAAAGTAAATGTTGAGTATAAATAGAAGGAACCACCACTAAAATATCAAACATTAATATATTCCTGACTATTAATACAAAATATATTATAAATTCATGATTGATACAAAAAAACATTCTTTTTCTGCGTGTAAACTTATTAATAATAAATTATCTGATATGACTATTATGGTGGATAATCAAGAAAATATAAAAGGCCTAAATGTTTTATAATATAGAACTTAGTTGGCCTAAGCATATAAATATGCAACTAAAAAGAATTATTGGTTAAGAGTAAAGTTAGGTAATAGCTTTTATACTTAGGACCAATATTAACAGTTCAAATGCATGTATTAGTGAAGCAATCCGTATGTAATATGTTTATCAGTAATACTTTATACGGATTGTGGGCAATAAAAGAATCTGAAAGAAAATATTCTAAGGAGCTTTTATATGATTAAATTAGTAATACTCTTTTCTGTTCTATTGGGTATCCGGTGAAACTCAATTTTAATGAAAGGAGCTTTATCAAAAAGATCCCCTAGCAGTGGAGTTTATATGAGATCAACATAATATTGAAACTAAAGTAATAATTGCAATTGGAAAGCAAAACTCAAATACTCTCGTATTTCCAACACCATGTTAAATAATTTCAAAGGAAAAACCGAAGTGTTCCTTATCCGTTTAATGGAAGTAAATGGAATATCAAGCTATAAAATAAGTTGCATGAAAGTATATATCCCAAATATATTTCCAAATTTATTGAAAACGTCTACTCTTACACAATAAAATTATTGTCTTTCATAACTAACAAAAAGCAAGGTTTGTTAAATTTAGAGTTCTAAAAATGTACCATCCAATTGTGCACGAAAGTTTTCCAAAAATATGCATTGCATTTTCAATGAAACAAGCAAAATAGTGCATATTATTCTCTGATGAAGTAAGGAAATGTAGTCCTTTTAAGCATGTTAGCCTTCTCTGATATTTAATTCAGCATGAAACGTATATGAACAAAATATAGTGCAGGGAGAAGGTAGGTTGTTAAGTAATGAATACAATTCTGGAAAGTTTATCATTATTTTTATAAATCATTCCGAAAGAAGATAAACAATTATGCCTCAAAGTGGAGTTGTTTACTTAAAGAAGCGTTGATTCTATAAAGCCGATAATAATTTCACGACTGGAGAATGGCATATGGACACTTGAATTAAATAACCAACAAACTTCATATCAAAAAATCATTTCAATAACATTAAAATACCCGTTGATCATACATCTATATGATCACTATATTGAATATTTTATGTTTAGAAGTTCGATGTACCACTTCTGTTTTTTTTCAACTACCTACGATTTAATATAAACTATACTATTGATGTACGAAATACTTAACCTCAGTATAAAAATAAAACGACTATGGCTAATTAAGATCCAAACATTCGTATCAAATGTAACAGACTTTTAATCAGCATTTTTATAATCAATAAATGATGCTAATCATGAAAATCGACATTACTATATTAATTATTGAAGGGTAAGTCATAACATAGAATATTATATAACATAATGTATTTTTTTCAAAAATCTTTCTCTCGGTTTAATCATTGAGTAGTTTCAAGATAGCTCCCTGCATTTGTAGTCAATTCTCCGATCTACTTTCGCCTTTATTTCCTTTTTCAAATGTTAGTTTTAGTGATATCGCCCAAATTTTTTTATTTTCTCTTTTAACAATATATAATTAATTTGAGAAATGGACTATTTTTCATACTTTCTGATAAGTGTTCATAACTAAAATCAAGTTAATATTGAAAATTAATTTTTAAGTTGAAAGAATAAGGAATTATATCTTTGTCATAACTTCGTGTTTTAAAAGAAGTTTTTTTATAAGGGTTTTTCAACTCATTGATTGAGAATCCTCTGAATTATTTATTTTCGAGATAATGGAATTACATAGTCACTGAATTCATGAGGCTTCTTAATTTTAAGTTTTTTTTTAATGTCATTCATTATCTTACCTTGTAAAGTTTTACTATTTTAAGTAGTACAGAAATTATTTTTTTCTTTCGTTGATTTAGTTTGTTCATTATTATATTTCGTAAATGAATCAATCACTTTGAATTACACGTAATGTACTAGTTGAGTCTTGGCTGTCTCTAATTCACTTATACAAAATTTTTTTCCTTAACAGTATCAATATTATTATTATTAAATTGATTTTAATTCACAATTAAATTTTCAATTATTTTGGAAATCCCTCCATATAAATAATTCATTGTATCTTCTTATTTTAAAACTAGAATAATGCCTCAGTATTTTGACTAATATTAACCATAACAAAAATAATTGATATATAGAAGAATTTTGTCTACTTTACCTTAAAATTCCTGAAAGAATGTTATAGATGTTTTGAAAACTAAATTTATTTTTAGTAAACTTTAACATTTAATTATTTTTTCTGTGACGCTAAATTCTTGCCCAGACATTTGTGTTAAAAATTTTATAATGTATAATGTCACATTTTTATGTTCTTACCAACGAAAATAAGTTCTTTTAGGTAAAACGTAAAATACAAAGTTGGTGTATTTTATTTTTATAATATTTTTGGTACTTCATTTATATAAATACGAAATTGTGTCACACTTATTATTTCTGTATTTTTGTTTATACGAAATTAATCGACAAAATAGAAGTTTTTATGTTGTATACATTTTATAAATTTATGTCTTCTTTACTTGAACTCATGCATAAAATCGCAATCATGTACATGTTGTGTTTATGGGTATTGTATGTAGATATATCTGCAAGAACTCCAACCGTTATACTAATGTTGAATAATAGGTTACTTAAACTGACGGTTGATACTTTTAATTAGTTTTATTTTATTTATAGTTTACTTATAGTTTCTAGTTATATAACTATTGGCTTTCCCAATGTATCTATAATCTACTTTCAACCCTTATAGCTGATATAAAAAATTTATTTATGCTCTCTTGTACACCATTATGATATATATTTTTATAATTTTTAAGAAGATCTAAATCATTTGGGTTTCCATATTATGAGAAATTCAGTAATTTAAATGATATGAGTTTAGTAATAATGTTGGGTATACTATTAATATTAAGGTATCTAATTACAACAATTACATAAGTACATAAAAATGCATCTAAATGTATCTAAATGTATCATTATCAGTAAATATTTACTATGTAAATGTGGATAAGAGAAATCAGGCTAAATATAACTAGTATTTGTAGCGTCTATATTGATGATCATATAATGAAAAACGTTAATGTATATACATCAGCTAATAATTAGAAGAAAAGTACTGCTTTAAAATACTGTTTATATGTTCTGGAATAACTTCTACTACTTATTTTAAGGAAATGTTTCAAATATAAGTGATCGGCTATTATCCCCAGCTGAGATACTAGTATCATGCATTTAACGGTCTAGCAATATGTAGTTCAGCTATTATATATTCATTCAGGAAAAAATGTTTTATTTAAAGTTTTTGCAATATCATTCTATCAACTTAAAACAGAATTCAGTATATAGTAAAGATTTCTATAATAATCAATATATATTCATCATATGTGCGATTGAAACAAATCTTCTTGTCCATCAAAAGTATAAACTTTTTATTTATTTGATTATTATAGTAGTTACCTAATTCTTCGAAATTGACACATGTTACGTTTCTTCTTCGACTGCTTCCTTGTGTCAAATGACCTAATAATGGGTGGGATAACTATAGGTTGCAGAATTTTGATGATCATATATCATCTAGTTATAGAAGTTTTTCAGATCTCATTTTCAAAATAACAAGTTTTTTAGTTAAAAATGTTGTTATAAACCTTAGTGGCATACTCTTTGTATGATATTTTTAGTTGCTTTTGAAAGCACATCAATTACATTTCAAACTAATGATTAATATGAGCTTAATTGAAGATTTTAGGGTCTTGTAAATTTGTTGCATAATAAGTAAATTTTGAAATACTGTACAAAATGTCTAAATTTAGGTAAACACAATCATTTAGGTAATTAGTAGCTTCAATAAGAAAAATATTTTAAATTTAAATAATCATATCCTATTAATGTTCAATTACTTAACTCTCTTTTTCGATAAAAGACACTCAACCTTTGATAAATTTTACTATTTTTATTAATTTAATGTATGAATTTTATAATATATTATTAATAAATACTTTCATTAGCTTATATAATATTTTGACTTTTATACCCATATGTCTTGGCCTAAAAAAAATATGAATTAACCTCGATAATTTTTAAATATTTCACTTAGCTTAAAATTTTCATAATCTGGTAAATAATTTTCAGAAGGTTAAAAGTGAACGTTTGCAATTGTTAAATGAATTTATTTACTTATTTTTAATATATTTTTAATTTAGTTTAATGAAACACATATAATTAACAAGACTTTAGTATAACTTTCTTAATATTTTATGAAATATGTAAAAATCCTAAAATTAAAATGAATCCTTCGCAATAAAAAACTCGTAAATAATTGATAATAAAGTCTAACTTAATAGAAGAGGGGATCACCTTGAGTATTTGTTTTAATTATTTTATATTAATCGTTATTTGGAACAAAGAAATGCACTTATAGAAAAGTAAATCTTTAATTTTATATTTCTTTTCAAAAATGTGCCATTTTTTCCCATGCGAACTATAACTTCAATATAATAACATAGCACCTTGTAAATTATATGTTGGCCAAATTCTACAACTGTAGTAATTATTTAGCCCAACATTTGATCGTTCTTTATTTTGTTTTTCGAGTTTATGTGTCGGAGTTCCTTCTATATTATATGAGCTTTCTGTTTCTCAACTGATTAACGATTCGTGTTTTTCACTATTGACATTTTAATATTGCTTACATAATAACCATTAAAATTTAGAGCAATAAACCTTATTAACATATATAATCTATCGTAACTTTTCAATAATGAGTACTTGAAATATATTCAATATTTTAAAAAAACATATAAATCTAAAAATCTTATCTAATTGAGTTTAATTGTCATAATAACAAAACTGTTCCTTTGTAACAAAATTACTATGCATATTTTTATAAGTTATTCTATAATTCAAAGTCTTTTTAATATATAGAGATTATCAATTTAAAACTAAGTGACTCAATAGTTGGTAGTTGCAAAATATTATATGTTACAAACTATATAATGTGAGAAAGGCAGTTTTTTATTTAAGCAGAAACCTTTAAATTGTAACATAATATGTTTTTCTATAAAAGAAGAGAAGTAAAGAATAATACTAGTAAGGCTCCAAATGATTGATTCCTTCTCAAACTATAACCAGCACCTTCGTAATTAATTGGCAGAATGTTTGTCGAGGACTGAGAATTGTATTGGTCAATGGTAGGAGACGATGGCGAATAACTGTTACTAATTTCATTACTTTCCAAATTAATTAAAGTTTTTGCTTGATTTATTGAGGCGTTACCCTCATTTGTTACTTGGGAGAAATAGCTCTCCAGCACAGCCGTTTTAGAATTTATACTGATGACTGAAGTTTGGCTAACAGACTCGCCTCCAGAATTAACTTGATAATTAGTTTTATTTTCCATTAAAGACGTAGGTGTTCCTGAATCTATCAAATTTGAGCTTGCCGTTTTAGTTAATTGTGTACTTGACATGCTTGTTTGTTTATCACAAGGTACTGTAGTTGTAGCTGTTACGCCATTTGAATATGTGACAGTAATAGTAGACCACTCCTCCTCAGAACTGGAAGAAGGTGTCTCACAAGGTACAGTTGTTGTAATTGTAACATCGTCGGACGTTATTATTATCACAGTTGAACGATCCACACTCGAGCTTTGTAAGTTATTGATCGTTGAATTACTATACATATATGAACCCGATTCATTGTATATCGTTGAAGGAACGCTTTCAGATGTCAAAGATGTTTCCTCTTCTTCAGATGTCAAAGATGTTTCCTCTTCTCCAGATGTCAAAGATGTTTTCTCTTCATTAGTAGAAATTGAAGGAGTTTCCTCTTTTTCAGAAGTCAAAGATGTTTCCTCTTCTTCAGTAGAAATTGAAGGCGTTTCCACAATAAAGGTTGTTTGTGTGGTTACAAGTTCGTCAGTTCCTGTTATTATATCTGTTACGGTGGAAACCGTGGTTGTATAACTAAAAGAGCCTTCCGAAAAAACAGTAGTGATGGCATTTCTAGTTGGAGTAGCCACGACATATATGGTTGAAATAGCTTCTTGATTATCAGATCCTAACAAAGTAGAAATGATAGTTGATATAGTTGTAGCTACTGTATCTGTCCCGTCGACATATGAAGTAGCATAATCTAACTCAAAAGGTGTAGCTACAAAAAATGTTTCAAGAATAGTTTGAAAACCATCCGAACCCGTTAAAGTTGAGTTATATTCTGAGTAAGTCAAAGTTTCATTTACTGCAGAAGCTTTGAATTCTGTATAAGCGTTAATGCGGAGTGGAGTTGCGACATAAAACATTACTTCAGTGGTAACTTCGCCATCTTCACCTTCAATAGTAGCATAAGATGTCGAAAAAGTTGTAACTTCACTTGCAGATGTAACCCCATTAAATATTGTTGATTGCAACTCTCTAATTGGTGTATTAACAAAGAAAATAGTGTCAATAATTTCGGTTCCATTATTAAAAGTTTTAGTTATAAAATCTGTTGAGAAAGTGACTGTTTCACTGACTGATGCTGCAATTGTAGTTGTGTGGCTAGTTTTCAAAATTGGAGTTTTGACAAAAATTATAGATTCTGTCGTTTCTATGCCATCTGAATCTGTAATTGTAGTAACGGATGTTGAAAAGGTCGTAATAAATGAAATTTCGGCAGCTTCTGTATGATAAGAAATTGACGTTCTTATAGGCGTTTGGACAAAGAAAGTCGTTTTTGTTGTTTCAGTCCCATTAGAATCAGTAATTGTGTTAAAAGCTGTTGAAACAGTAGTTTCACTTGATATGCTGGCAGCAGTAATAACAGTAGATGTTGCTCTAATTATTGGCGTATTGACGTAATAAAATGTCTCAGTAGTTTCGTTGCCATCTATTCCTGTGGTGGTGCTGAAATCAGTTGAAACAGTGGTGACAGCATCAATACTAGCACCACTAAAGATGATCGAGGTCGCACGAATAATTGGTGTTTGGACGAAATATAGAGTTTCAGTGACAGATTGGCCTTCAGCATTTACAGTGGTGTAAATACTGGTGGAGTAGGTAATATCTGATAGAACAGAGGCACCAGTTAATGTAGTTGACACACCATCGATAATCGGCGTGTATACAAAGAAAATAGTCTCGGTGGTTTCGATTCCGTTAACATCTGTGATGGTGGTAAAAGTCGTGGAATATGTGGTGGTTGACGAGACTGAAGCTGCAGAGAAGTTTGTGACAAACGATGAATATATTGGAGTCTGGACATAATAGGTGGTTGCAGTGGTCAGACTTCCATCAGCACCACTGAATGTAGTAACAACAGTTGAATATGTCGTGCTAGCAGTGATAGAGGCAGCTTCATATGAAGTAGAGGTCGCTCTAATTATTGGCGTATTGACGTAATAAAATGTCTCAGTAGTTTCGTTGCCATCTATTCCTGTGGTGGTGCTGAAATCAGTTGAAACAGTGGTGACAGCATCAATACTAGCACCACTAAAGATGATCGAAGTTGCACGGATAATTGGTGTCCTCACATAGTAAACATATTCTGTTGTCTCTAAGCTATCAGCACCAGTTACTGTATAAAGTGATGTGGAATAAGTGCTGGTACTAGATATGGAATCTCCAGTAAATATTGTTGAAAGATGATCAATGCTAGGAGATTGAATTACATATGTCGTTACAGTAGTCTCTAGTCCATCATTACCAGTGATTGTTTCTATGGAGGTTGATAATGTTGTCGTCAAACCGGCGGGGCCTGGTGTAAACGTTTCATAAATCGAAACAATACTTGGGGTTTGGATATAATAAATAATATCGGTAGTTTCATTACCGTCATTACCTGTGGTAGTCGTAATATAAGTGGTATAGGTGGTAGTTATACCTGATGGACCTGCAGTTACTGAGCTTGTAACTGATGAATAGAATGGTCTTTCAACATAGTAAATTGTTCCATAAATAGTTCTATCATATTCGTCGGTATAGAATGTGCTATCAGTAGATACAGTACTTGTAGTGCTCGACCCTTCAACAAAAGTTGTTGAAAATGATGCCCAACCTATGGTTTTAACTCTGATAATTGCAGCTAAAAACGTTGAGCCATTAGAATCCGTTAAAGTTGTTGTTATAGTTGAATACGTTGATAAAATTGGTGAAAGAGTATCTGCTTTAACAATGGTTATGAACAATTGAATAACAATATTCAAAAGCAAAAAACTTCCTGAAATTCCATTAAAATGAATCATTTTAAAAATTCATTTAAAAAATTATCGCAAGTTATCGATTTAATTAACGAATAAATTATTGAAAAAATTCTGAAGTGTTTTAAAATAAAAATAATTCCAAATTATGTGGCCCCAAAAGTGATAAGTTGCGTGTTGTAATAACGTAATGATTAACAATTCCAAGAATTCAATAACACCAATGTATTTTGTTTTATTGAAGAAAGTAATATCCGTCTTGAGTAAATTCATGTTTGTATAATTTCATATATATATTGTTGTTTCATTTATATATAAATGCTAACATTAGCTTTAGATTTGCATGTGAGTATCGAAAAAAAAACATTTATTTCACAAGAATATTCTTTTCCAATAGAAGGGAAATTGTAATCTAATTCTTTGAAATATTGACAGTTTTTTTACCAAATTAACTGTGATTTCTGAAGTACAATTCTAATGTTAATAATTGATCCTATGAAACTAACGTAGCTTTCTTAGTGATTTCCTCCTTACCTTAGTGATATATTAGAAAAGCTGCAATTGATCCAATGAATTGAATTATTTTAGCAGATTTTTACATTGAATTAATTCCAACTTCGGAAGAAATTAAATTTGTTTTAATGCCATTTATTCACATAAATTTAGATTTACAGTAAAGAAATGCGATGATCCCTTCAATATGATGCAAAAAAAAAATTTATGATTAGTACTATTTTTTTTAACAATTTCCCAAAAAGATGTCTTTGCATATAAAAGAGAGTATGATTGCGAAAAACTTTTTTCTTACTTAAAGAATTATATTGCATATAGACCAATGTAGAAAAAAATTAACGAAATATAGTTAAAACATCAAGAGAGCAAACATACTACTTTGGATGTTCAAGAACAGCACATGAACCTGGGCAAATAGAATTTATTGATTTCAATTTTGGTATTATTAATTATCCTATTTTGGATACAAACGTGAAATTTATATAAAAAAGTTTTCTTGCTTACGGCTTTTATCCTATCCCCAAGGCGAAGATACGAAATAGGTGTAACATTTCGTAAATTTCTTTGAAAAATGTCGCGAGATCTATAGCAGCACGAACGTTTTTGGAAATTTCCCTGAGGTATTTTCATTAGCGACATCTCTTCTGAGATATCACCATCCCGTAAAAATACAAATTTTCGTATTATCGTTACAACAGACTGGTCATTAATTTTCATATCAGGGCGTTTTGGGTTCTATATTTTAAAACTGCTATGTTCTTGAAGGAAGTACTTCTCTAGAGCTGTTCTCTGGGTTACAGTAACAAGCCAGCCTTACAGTTCCGCTACTTTTCCAAAAAATATTTTCGTAACAAACCAAGTAGCAGTTTGAAAGTTCAGGGAATGATAAATTGAGTTATCGAAATTAAAAGAGGACGATGGCAGCATAAAAACGAAAAATAGAATTCAGTTTAATCAATTTCAATATGCACTATTTATTTGTAAAATATAGAATATGACTTATAAATATTAAAAACAAAAGATTCAGATAATTAAATATTTATTACAAATAAAAGGCAAAATAGTTGAAATTAACAATTAAAGTCGCTAGGTCTTCCATATCCACCACCTCCAGGTGTTTTGATGGTAACAATATCCCCAGTATCTACATTAATTGTATTTTTACCCGTTATATTAATAAATGAGCCTGTCTGATTACGGAACCAAGTATTCTTTCCTCTTAAGCCATCCAAACCCCCATGAAGTCCGTTGGGCGCATTAACACGGCGCTCTGAGAGAATTGAGGCAATAACAGGCGTTCTAAATTCTATTTTTCTTGTAACACCGCAACCACCTTTAAAATGGCCATTACCACCAGAATTCTGGCGGATAGAAAACTCTCTTAGTAAAACTGGATATCGCTTTTCAAAAACTTCAGGATCTGTCATTCTTGTGTTAGTCATATTAGTATGTACGGCATCGACTCCATCCCAACCATCGCCTCTCCACGACGGAGCACCAGCCCCTGCACCACCACATATTGTTTCATAGTAGCCAAATCCATTAATATGGTTCCCACTAGGGTCAATGCTAGACTTAGTTCCGAAGGTAAAATTATTACAATCACCTTGTGAATCTGCCATAATATTGAAAGTCTTTAAAATGACATCAGTAACTCTCTGTGAGGTCAATACATTACCACCAACTACAGCAGCACCTTTACTTGGGCTTAAGAAAGACCCTTTGGGAATTTTTATAATTAATGGTTCTAAACAACCTTGGTTTAATGGAATATCTGCTCCAACTAGGCATCGCAGACAGTATAGAATGGCAGAATTAGTAATTGCTTCTGGGGCATTTAAATTACCATAAACTTGTGGGGAGGTTCCATCAAAATCAAAAATATACTCCTCTTTCTCACTATTGAGAGTAGCTTTCAATTTAATAAGTGATCCGTCGTCCATTCTATCTTCTCCTTCGAATATAGTTTGGTTATAATGCGATGTTAATTGTTTAAGCATTTTTTTAATCGTTTCAGAGGCATTCTGTTGAATGGCCGTCATGTATTTAATAATTATCTCCAAAGAATAATCATTGATTAAAGCATTAATCAAGTGAACACCTTTCCTGTTTGCTGCTATTTGAGCTTTCAAGTCGCTTATATTGTCGCTGATTTTTCTAGAGCCTGAACACCCTGGGTATTTTCCAGGATCTTCTACAAACCATTTATAAACTTTACCTTCTTGAAAAACTCCTTCCTCAACCAACAACTCTGAAAAAATTGCAACACCTTCCTCGTATAATTCTTTTGAATTTGGTGGTATTGACCCGGGAAGTATACCACCTATTTCAGCATGGTGAGCTCTGGAGGCAACATAAAATATAATATTCCCATCTGAAGAAAATGTGGGAGATATTACTGTTATATCAGGTAAATGAGTACCACCTGCTTCCGGATGATTTGTTATGAGGACGTCACCTGGTTTTAGTTTACCTGACCAAAGATTAGCTTGTAATTTGATACATGTCGACATGGAGCCCAAATGAACAGGAACGTGTGGAGCGTTTGCTACCAAATTCCCTTTATTGTCAAACAATGCACATGAAAAATCTAATCTTTCCTTAACATTGGTTGACACCGAAGTTTTACGTAATTGTGTTCCCATCTGTTCTGCTATATCCATAAATCTGTGACTGAAGATGGATAATAGAATAGGATTTATAGCATCTTTTTTATCTAATACGTTACTGTTCTCATTGTAATCTAACTTTATAAAAATATGAAACTCTAAAATTGTTGCAACTGCATTAGGTGGTAAAACGTTTGTTTGGGTAGAGTCAGCTAAAATAGCAGGACCCCTTAATTGAGTACCGTAATCCATCTTTTCTATCTGATAGATAGGCGTATCCACTCTTTTACTCCCAAAGTAAATACTCTTGGTCATGAAGGGATCTCTGGATTTATCCCAAATTTTTGGAGGGTATTTAATCAGTTGTTCATCAACAGAAGTTTCAACTCTAACATTCGATTTTCCTATAGCTCGAACTCTTATGTCATCAACTACTATACGCTTATTATCGAATGAAAATCCAAATTCTCTATGGTGTGCTTCTGAAAACCATTCTTCAAAAGCCCAAACGTTTTCTTTTTCTTGAAAAATCATCAGTCCAGTTTCAGTACCTTCATATCTCAAATTCAAATATCGCTCAATTTCTATGTTCTCATCATAAAAATCTTGATCATATAATCTGCTCTTACAAAGATCCTCTAAAGCATTAAACTCTTTTTCCACTACTTTTCTAGAATTTACATCGGATAAAACAACAGAAGATGGGGTTTGATGTTCTTCTACTACATCAGCTAAAAAAATACCATAAGCTGATAATACTGAAGAATATCTATGAATTAAGACAGTATCTATGCCTAAACTTTCAGCTACAGCTACTGCATGTTGACCCCCAGCACCACCAAAAGAAACCAGTCTATGTTTTGAAATTTCATGACCCTTGGCTTCTGTTAAGGCTCTTATAGGTCTTGCCATCGATTCACAGGCAACTTTCAAAAATCCATAAACAATTTCATCAGTTGTCATATTTGTGCCTAGGTCTTTGTTGATTTCAGCTTTTAGTTCTTCAAATTTAATCCTAGTAATTTCTAAGTCTAAAGGTTCATTCTCATCAGGGCCAAAAATATGTGGAAACATTTCAGGTATCAGACGTCCCAAGTATAAATTTGCATCTGTAATTGTTAATGGACCATTTTTTCTATAGCAGGCAGGTCCTGGGTCTGCTGCTGCAGATTTTGGTCCGACTTTAAACAACCCATTTTCCCAGGATAATATTGAACTACCTCCAGCAGCAATAGTGTGGATATCTAACTGTGGCGATTGTATGGTAATACCAGCAGTAACCGTTTCAAAAACATGTTCCAATTTACCATTACCATACCTGCTTACATCTGTTGAAGTACCACCCATGTCAAATCCAATTAAGGGTATAGAATTTTCAGGATTGTAACAAGTTGCGGCATATCCAACAATACCACCAGCTGGGCCAGATAAGATTGACTTAAGACCAGAAAAATTGCTTCCTTCAACCAAACCTCCATCCGATTGCATAAATTGAATATTCTTTAAAATTTTTCCAGGTTTACCTTCATTAGAATTATTTAAAATTAACCCACGTGAAATTTTATTTAAATAATCCTTGATAACTGGTGTCAGATATGCATCAGCAACGGTACTATATGATCTAGGTAAAAACTTAATCATGGGAGATACTTCCGAAGACAGGGAAATATGCTTAAAACCAATACTTTCTGCAATCTGTTTGACAAGTAATTCATGGTTTGGATATGTATATGAGTGCAGAAATGCAACAGCTATTGAACGGATTCCAGAGTTGTAAATAAAATTTAAAACTGTTTTTATTTCATCCAAGTTGGGCTTTTTAATGATTCTAACTGCCTCGCCACTTCTACCTATCACTAAATCCTCAGAATTATCATCTATTGTTGCTTTTTTTTTTTCTGGATCTTCCGAAAAATCTTCCAAGGTTATTCGTTCATCAACTTCAATGCACATTTTAAACAAAGGCTTCAATTTGTGCTTACCTATATCCAAATCAAATATGTTGGGCCTAGTTTGATCACCGATGATTAATGAGTCTTTAAACCCTTTCGTTGTTATGAAACAACAATCTTCTCCATTTCTTTCTAATGCACAATTCGTAGCCAACGTAGTCCCCATTCGAATACTTTTGACATTTGAAATGTCTAACTTCGAATTTCTTGGGATTTTTTTATTTTCAAATATTTCTAATAATCTCCTTATTCCTTCTAAAGGAGCATCATCATAATTTTTCGGATCAACTGATAATAGTTTTAATACCTTATCATCTTTTTGCTGACCGGTACCTATATTACCTATACAATCTGTAAAAGTACCGCCTCTATCTATGGCAATTCTAATGTTTCCGTAGTTCGTTACCATTATTAATTAAAATATAAAAAAAATCTTTATGCAATCTTTATATTCGATCTCGTTGAAAAATATTATATATTAACTTTTGGTGTATATATTCAAATATTATTAAAACCCTTTAAGTTGTCTCAATGAAATGTACTGAATAATAAATGAACTGATTTTTTCAAATTCGTAATAATGCAGGGTATTTGTATTGTTTTCAATGCTTTGTTTTTTGTTTTAAACTTCTCTTTTTGCGTTAAAACGATATAAATAAATGCCTTAAAATGACCCTATTTTTTATTTTTTTATTTTTTTATCTGAAAAACACTCAACCAGATCCGTAATAATTAATTGTTGGAAAACAAAATCAAAAAGAGTTATGATGAAATAGCCACACTATAAAAGAAAATAAAAGTACATAACAAAATAGTGATACGCATACAAATCTGATTAAATATATATACATATCTTGTTTGATTTCTTTATTAAATTATCTGTGGTTAAAAATTTTCAATAATAACTTATCTTTCTTTGTTGTTATTATTATTATTATTATTATATTTGTGTGTCTACTTCGTGACATTAGAAAAATGTATTATGAAAGACATCCTCTCGAAAGCGAAAAAGAGAAAGAAGCGATACGTATATATATAAATTTAAGAAGGTTGACTAATGTCGAAAGATTTCGTAAAATAATCATATGTCGTCTACTTGGAAGTGATAAACTGAGTGAGTTTGATAGTAAATATCCCCTAATTTATTTTCCCTCTCTGTAATACTAGCACTGAGCGTGCTTTTTGATACCATCTACATGATACAATTCAAGTATGCACTACAAATAAGCTTTTTGTGAGAGATTAAAATGAGGATATTTTAAACTAAATATTTTAAGATTAATAGGAAAATGTATCAAATTTGGTAAATGGGAAACTGGATTTTGAAATATGTTCTTGTAAAAAATCTCAAAAATTCAATTTCTGTAACTCTAGAGTTTCCGGCATTCTTTAACATTTTGAACAGGTACTCACTCTCTTACTTTATCTATACAACAACAGGTGGAAAATATCAGTGATAACAATCCTGCGCCATGTATGGGTACGGTTCCCTTAATTTTCCATAGAAAAACAAGGAGACGAGGACGAAAAGAGGGAAAATTCAAATGAAAGATAATATAACTCATTAACAGGGAGGGTAAGTATGGTTGGTGCACGTGATTGTATTTTTGGAAATACGTATCACGTGATCATGCTTTCCTTTTGCTATCAATTACGTTTTTTTCTCAGAGCGCAGTGCGTAAGTCTTGTTCTCCATACTACTGGTAGTGTTTTCCAGTGCAATCCATCAAATTCAGAAAAAGAAATGAATTACGTAGAGGTGTGTTTAACATGAGAAAGATTTCTAGACCTACAATGCGCCTTGTAGAAAAGATACCTAAAAAAACACCAACTGTGGAGATTAGCACATGAGGAAATCTCAGCTAGCCAACCAATCACATACCTGAGGTTTCTATGCTATTTATGCTCACTTTGAAATAAAAAATAAGAGCACAGGTATTTCCGACCGCTGGGAATAGCCCGCATATGCGTGTGATTTGTACCAAAGTCTTTTGGCGCCAACCACGAGTTAATTGAAAGAGTGGCTGATCAGATAGGATGATCGAACCATTGATTATTAAGTGAGTGTACTATTCGACTGATTGAAAAAACTACTGTATGCGTTCTTATCAACCTAAAATGTCAATTCCAATTAAATGTTGATCATGTGCAGAATTTTTTTCCAGAAGGTTTGATTACCCGCACATATTGAATTAGGACTAAGCTTATTTGTGAAATTTATTGAAGAGAGGCTAATTAACAGTGTTTGCTATAGGCATATCGACCATATATTGATTCGAAAGATATTCATTACATGATATAAGTATCCTGTTCTTTACAGTCTTTTTAATTATCCAAGTATGAGGAACCATTATCCGCTAGATCCCCCCCTTCTTACAGATACAAACTCTCTATTGCATGATTTTTGTCTCCCAAGATTGATCGTTATGAATCTCTCGCTTCTAATTTGCCAAAAAGAAAAAAATCTGAAAATTTAACAATTGTTAGCAACTCACTTCAGTAATTTTTCCTTCATTCCGTTAGGATAAGATTCCATTTTTATGCGAACGTTTCAGTGTAATTTCACCTACCTGTATGATTTCTATCCTTCCGCAATAAAATATGCTGACATATATATATATATATATATATATATATATATATGTCAGTATCTTCATCTTAAATTTAAGATATTTACTTGCAATTTCGTCTACTCTTCTCTACCACTCGTTATTATTATCTTGCGCATTATCTAATTTGTTGTTCTTTTGTCTTAAGTTAGTTATTTACGTATATACATATATATATATATATAACGATATATCTCTGTACATATAAAACAAGATCTAGATTGTATCATGTCTGCATCTAAGGCCGCTCCAGAAACTAAAATTCAACCGGAAATCCCACAATACTCCATTGGTGACTATGCTAAATTTGCTTTAGCCGGTGCCATTGGTTGTGGTTCGACCCATTCTTCTATGGTTCCTATCGATGTTGTTAAAACTAGAATTCAATTAGAACCAACAGTCTACAACACTGGTATGGTCGGTTCATTCAAAAAAATTATTTCCCAAGAAGGTGCTGGTGCATTGCTTACCGGTTTTGGTCCAACCTTGTTAGGTTATTCTATCCAAGGTGCTTTCAAGTTTGGTGGTTATGAAGTTTTCAAGAAATTTTTTATTGATCAATTAGGTTATGACACTGCTGTTAACTACAAGAACTCTATCTACATGGGTTCTGCTGCTGCCGCTGAATTTTTAGCCGATATTGCCTTATGTCCATTAGAAGCTACAAGAATTAGATTAGTTTCTCAGCCACAATTTGCTAATGGTTTAGTTGGTGGTTTTTCAAGAATTCTAAAAGAGGAAGGTATCGGCTCATTCTACAGTGGTTTCACTCCAATTTTATTCAAACAAATTCCATATAATATCGCCAAGTTCTTAGTATTTGAAAGAGCTTCTGAATTGTACTTTGGTATCGTTGGTGAGAAAGATACATTATCTGGTTCAGTGCAAACTGCTGTCAATTTATTATCTGGTTTGACTGCTGGTTTGGCCGCTGCTGTTGTTTCTCAACCTGCTGATACTTTGTTATCCAAGGTCAATAAGACAAAGAAAGCACCAGGTCAATCTACAATTGGTCTATTAGCTCAATTAGCTAAACAATTAGGTTTCTTCGGTTCATTCACTGGTTTACCAACGCGTTTAGTTATGGTCGGTACTTTAACTTCCTTACAATTTGGTATATATGGTACATTAAAGAAATCATTAGGCTGTCCTCCAACTATTGAAATTGGTGGTGGTGGTCATTAAGTTAGCACCAACTAACCAACAACAAGAGGTAAACAATAAAAGTAAATTACCAATCAATATTCCTTCATCGAAATAAGTTTTAGATTTAGTACTCCTATACTTTAAAAGTTATCACTTCAGAAATTTGTGTAAACACAAATAGAAAAAACCAATGAAGGTAATCCTTTATATAGTAAATTTATTATTTCCATATTCGTAATATATTATATTTTTAGATATTTATATATAAAATTTGTAAATAAATTATCGTTTAAAAAATGCAATAATTAAAGTTTATACATATTTGATTGAGTTCAATGTTGCATTGAAGTACGTACTAGCTCTATTTACATTTCAAGGTCGTTAAAAATTGATTCAAATCTGGAAATTGCTCCATATTTAGCCTTTGCATCTTTTAGCCAAGTTACCGAGCTTGCAAAACGTCTTAAGGTCGGCTCCACTAGTGACAAATTTCCATACGAAATAATCAGTCTGTAGGTAGCTTCTTCTGAATCTTGATATTCTTCTAGTTTTGAAAATTTGTTGTTTATAGCCTCCGATAAAATATGCACTAAATCAGTATGTTGCTTATCGTTGCGAACTAATAAAGCTGAGTAATTAAAAATTAATGTAGAAACTGAAAGGGCAAAATTTGTAGCTTGTTGGATAGTAGCCGTTGGGAAATTGGTGCCTATTGTCTCGAATAAGTTTTCCTTTATATCTTTCGATCCCATCAAGTCCAATCCCCATTTTTCATTTCCAAATGCGTTGACTAACATGCGCACAGTTAGCATTGAAATCCTTATGTCACTATTATCTAGACCTAATTTGATGTAATCCATTATATATGCAGGTTCTGGTAGTTTCGTAATGATTAACCTCATTATGTCAAATGCAGGTAACTTCGTAGTCCAATCTTCTTTAATTCTGTTGGCGATAGATAAAAGTAATTCCCATCCATGGTCTATATCATTTAGTGCAGCACCAATCTCTGCCAACAACTCATCTTCAAATTTAGAATTTCCCTCTTGCGAAGCATTTAATTTAACAATCCCATTAAAGATAGAATCTGGATTAAAATTGGAAATTGATAAGAATTCTTTAACGGGTAATACCTTGTAATCTGTTTTATTAATGTTAACATTGTTGTCATTTTGATTATGTGTCAATGTTTCTGATGGTGCAGTTTGATCTAAGGAAACACCATTAGTATTGGTTATTATAAAATTGACAATCTGATCTCTATAAGAAGAAGGTAAATCATACTTCATTAAAAATTTATCTGCTAAAATATAAGGATTATCATTAGCATTAACAGGTAATTTTAAAGGTGGCATACCCTCTTGGATATCGACATCAAAAACGTAATCATACGATTTTCCTTCATATTCAATCTTTTGATCATTCCCACCAGCAGATGAGCTTACAACATCTCCTACTTTAGTCCATGATCCTTGAGAAAATTGATGAGCCTCAATAACACCCGTTTGTGGAGATTTAACCACTATTAACTGTCCTTCTTTTTTACCTGGAAGATTTAAGGTTTCGTATGGCGATAGTTTTGATTCATCAAAATCCATTGTATTAGCATTTAAAGAAGACTTGGAAACAGAGTCTTCTAATTGCTTAAGTTCTTCCTCTTTTGCCACTCTATTATAAGCTCTGGTAAATATTCTAATGGTGTTATCACTAGAACCAACAATAATATCACCATTAGGCAATGTGTCGATACACCATATTGAGATTGCAGGTAAACGAATCACCTGTTGAATAGATCCAGAAGCTAATGACCAAATCCTAACTGTTCTATCTTCTCCACACGATATCAATTCGTCATTGTTATCTTTATTTATTATTATTGAATAAACAAAGCTTTCATGACCGGAGAATGATTTCAGAATGTTACCAGTTTTCACATCCACAACTTTAATTAAAGAATCATTTGAGGCTGTAATGAATTTTTTACCATTTTCTAAACATAAAACTTTCCTTATTACGTCAGAATGAATATTGTTGAAACTTTTTATAACCTTTCCTTCGCTATCCCAGATTATAACCTCTTTATCGGCGGAAGCAGTAATTGTATGCGTAGCATTTCCATCAGGATTAAACGTCCTTGAATCCCAGACAGATGCCCTGTGTGCTTTTAAATCTAACTTCAATTTACCGCTTTCCCAAATTTTAGCAGTCGTATCCCAACTACTGCTTGCAATAAGTTTGGATTTTTCATCATAACTTAAGGAACATACATTACCCTCATGACCTATTAAAGTCAGTACAGGATCATCGGCCAAATTTGAATTGATGTACTTGGCATTAATTAAAGAGTCTTTGCCACCAAAATATATTAATTTGTTTTCTGAATCAAAAGTTACTGCATTTAAGAAATTCTCATCTGAATACAAAATGATACCATCATTCCATTCATTCTCCTTCAACTTTGTCCAAACTCTCAGTGTACCATCTCTTGAAACACTGGCAATCTGTCCATTTTCAATGGCTACTAGATCTCTCACATCTTGCGTGTGACCTTTTAAGGTGGCGCTTAATTTGTAACTCATGGTATAATCGGGACAAACGTTCGCAATATAAAAATGAGCTCAATCCTAATCCCCTGATAAAAAATAGTTTTGCTAATAGTCTGTACTTCCAGTAGACTCCTTGGAAGGAAAAGAATTCTGTAGATAGCCATTGCAGTAAGGAATCATTTCAAATACAGTTATATATATATGTACATTATTACCATCTGGAATTTGTCAGAAAACCACAGCAACAAACCGTCGTAGCCCGTGTATCATATTTCACGGTCCCTGCTGAGCCGGTTAAATTAGGTTAAAATTTATCCTTGTAAGCAATCACGTCAAAGATTTAACGTTTTCCTCTTCCAATTATGTTTTTACCGAGACTAAACGTTAAGCTTTTATGCCTCCGAACTGGCAACCTACCATGTACTGTGTTTCAGAGACAAAAAATAACACCAACACCGGGTAACACAACATTTTAGAAATTCAGAATTTCACGAATATTGTTCCGGCCTTGCTGTTCTTATTTTGGTCTAGTAGTACTAAGGGAACGAAAATTGCCGCTGAGTGTTTTTTATTAAGCATGATGAATATTTGAAGTGTTGTGACAGTTGACTACCAAGTACTACTAAGGGGCTACATTGAGGGAGGCAATTCCCTGTTTTCGTAACTAGATCCTTTAAAGTTGTTCTGACACCAGGCCATACCCCAGTTCCGCACCCTGATAAAGAACCAATCTATAAAGGGTTTATTTCATATCCTGCCACTCATCAGGTCCTGTTTCGTAACAGAAAAGGTAACGCATAATCACACAAGTGCAATGGTTTAGCGTTCGAAATTCTCACTGTTGTCTTTTCCCGATCTTGGCTTATGGCCAAATTCCCAAACGAGACACGCATTCTTACCCTCCCTATCCTTTTTTCCTCCCCCGTTGCAGATATGCGACCCTCTCTCTAAGTTTTATCCACTCAATTTTCGTTACATGAAACAATCGACTATTTTACCCGTCTAGACCTCCATGGTAAGGAAATAATCACTGCGGTACATACACAAGTGGCTGCCTGAGTTTCCCAGCAGTTTTTCCAGTCAGACTGACCCCTGCCGGCTTCTTCCTGATAGGTTTCGTTCACGGAAAATGATCGAGACCCGAAACGAAGCAGTACGCAAAAACTTAAAATGCTTTTGAAAATAAGAAACAGGAAAAGAAATAAGCTTATCAGAACCAGAGAAACCGTGTGCAAGTGCAACACCGGTGCAGCGAGCACCCAAAGAGCAGCGACAGAGGCAGTTTCCAGTGCCATTAAGAAAATGTGGCCTTAATGCACATATACAAACCATTCCCTCAGCTAGATTTTCTTGGTGAAAGCTGCTCTTCAGTCGACCGCTTCGTAATCTCCTGTACACGTAACGGAAAGCACAATTTTATCAAGAAAAGTATAGGGGAACGCAATGGTATGAAGCTAAAATATTGGAAGACAAAAAGAGAAAAGCCACTGGACGTTTGTATGCTATAGCAGTAAAGATATCTCTGTTCTAATTGTTTTCGCTGGAGGGAAATATTAAAAAATATTATTTTGAAAAAGAAAGGCTTCTGTAGCTTGATTCTGTTATTTTCATCGTTTTGTAACTTTATTTCAGTCAATTGCGCTCGAGTTTTTCCTTTTTATTCTTACTGTTAGAAAACAACGCCATCAGATTTCTCATTTCTGATTTATATTAGGTTAGTAATATGAATCGTTCACATAGATTGTTATAAAACTTAAAACTACTCAGGTCTGTATAAACAATTTGCAATGTTGTAGTTTCTATTATCCATATATTTGCGTGGATACACACACACATATATATATACACGTACATTGTCGACCTACGTAAGGGTTTGCTTCAAAGTGATTTATTCTTAGGTCCTTTTAAAATATCTTAGATGGTAATTTGTTTTCTGTTTCTTACTTTCACCGTAGATATATAACAATAAAGAAGTCTATTAAGAATAAGTAGATACTTCTTTTGATAACACGCATACGCTAATTACAAGAACAACATGACTACTGGTCCGCTATTATTTGCTTCGACTGCAGACGGTTTGTTATTTAAACCTGCAGCCAATCCAACTTTCAGTGAAGATGAGATTAAGACTAAATTTAACGACGTTTTACAATTCTCAAACCATGATCAAGGTGTCAAAGTAGTAGGTCTAGAGGAATTCCCAACTACTGGCAACATCACACAAATTGCCTCTTTATTAGGGTTCATTAGATTGAAATTAAACAGATATGCAATTGTTGCTAATACTGTTGAAGAAACAGCTAGATTTGGTGAGAATATTGTTTATAAGATTACTCAACATTCTATTATCCCTGTCCAAGATACCGCTAGAATAGATGCCGACGAACAGGAATATATTAAATTACTAAACTTACAGTTGAATAATGCTACGTTATATTTCTCATACACTTATGATCTAACAAATTCCAAACAAAGAAATGAAAAATTTGTTGACTCAGTCAACAACTCTTTTAATTGGAGAAATGCAGACACAAGATTTTTCTGGAATCACTACCTAACAGAAGATTTACAAAGTTTGGCTAACGAAGATCCAAAGGTCGATTATTTCATTCAGCCTGTTATCTATGGTTATTGTAAGTCTTTCCGTACAGTATTTAATTATAATCCAATTACCTTAGGTCTGATCACAAGACGTAGTAGATTTAGAGCAGGTACTAGATATTTTAGACGTGGTATCGATGAGGATGGTCACGTTGCAAACTTTAATGAAACTGAACAAATGCTAGTTGTCCAAGCTACCGCATGTAATGCTCCATACGAAATCTTTTCCTTCTTGCAGACAAGAGGTTCAGTTCCTGTATTTTGGGCTGAAGTTAATAACTTAAAATATAAGCCAAATTTATTTTTAGGTGATAACAATGCTACATCAGGTTATGAAGCTACTAAAAAACATTTCGCTGAACAAGAAAAACTTTACGGTGATAATTATTTAATCAATTTAGTTAACCAAAGTGGTTATGAATTACCGGTCAAGAATGCTTATGAGCAAGCAGTTAATATCCTAAACGATCCAAAATTACATTATATCTACTTCGACTTTCACCACGAATGCCGTAACATGCAATGGGACAGGGTGAAATTATTAGTTGATGAATTACAAAAGCAAGGTCTAAAAAGTTCAAATGTCTTCCATAAGATTGAAAACGCAGCCGGTGAAACTATCAGAGTTGATTCACAACAGGATGCAGTCGTGAGAACAAACTGTATGGATTGTTTAGACAGAACTAATGTTGTTCAATCAGTCTTAGCTCATTGGGTTCTACAAACTGCCTTTGAAAAATCAAACTGTATTCTAGATTCATCTAAATGGGAAGATATTGACAAATCATTGTTAACTTCTTTCCAAAACTTATGGGCTGACAATGCTGATGCCGTCAGTGAATCATACTCAGGTACTTGTGCATTGAAGACCGACTTTACCAGAACAGGTAAGCGTACCACTATGGGTGCCTTTAATGATTTGGTCAATTCCATCTCTCGTTATTATCAAAATAATTTAACTGATGGTCCAAGACAAGACTCCTACGATCTATTTTTGGGTAACTTTAAGCCATATGTCTCATCTATTCAATCATCATTCCCAGACAGAAGACCATTGTATTTGCAATTTATTCCTACCATTTTGATCGCTGCTATAACAGTCCTTTTTGCTACTATTTTATTTCCAAAAGTTCACTTTACAAGTTCTAAAAACTTAACTTTCTTCTTTGCTTCATTGCTCATAGTTGCCGCTTTAGCAAGTTTTATCTTCAAGAATGGTATGCAATTTGTAAACTGGCCTAAGTTATCTGACATCGGTTTCTTGGTCGTACAAGAGACTCATGACAAAGAACAACAGTTTAAAGGATTAAAATATGCAGTCAGTCCAAGATATTCAAAGCCAGTAACTAACAAAAAGGATTAGAAAAGTAATTTAGTTTTACATTTTTCATGTTTTAATAAAATTTTATTTTTGTATATTGATGTATTATAAATAAACTTAATGAATTTCGAAAATCTACAAGATCTTTTAACCTCCGTTGTCGCATATACCCTCTAATTGAGATATAAGTTTTAAAAAATTATTCTAAAAAGACGTTAAACTGAGCCAGCAATCTAATAATAATACAAAAAACATTTATTAATTAACAAAGGTTCATATAAATTGGAACAATTTTATAAATAATACATTTTGAACATCAGTAAAAAATTCATTATCATTCTACTTTTGGAATGTTTTTCCATGACTTTCTATTCTCATGGTGACAATAATAATATGACTTATTTGGATCTTCACTAATAATCTTCGTTGGTGCATTAAATGAAAAGCCTGGCAATACAAGTACATCACTTAGCAATTTTGGTTTCTCCAGTGAATGAAAATCTCTCCACGTAGTTTTTGTAAGCAAACCACTTTTTAAGTAGTCATTGAAGTAAGAAAAAATAATATCAGTCCAAACACCAGCACCTGTCCAGTTCATCACATTCATGTCATTTCTCACATTAATCAAAAGATTATCTTCTCTTTTTCGTTTTAGTGTGAATTCAGTTATTCTGGCAACCATTTCCCTTAATATTGGATGTCCAGGTTTACATTGTATAATCCAAGTACCAAATTGTAACTTTCTGGCAAATGTTTGTTCCCAATTATCCGGACTAGTATCGTATTCAATGCCCACTACAAGACCTACTTCCACAGGATTTACTATTTCAGGTATCCAGTTGGGTATTGGAATGAGTGGTATAGTATCATGATCAACATACGTACCACCACGAGCTAACAATATTAAAAACTTGAAAAAGTCAACTTTTAAAATGTCAGATGGTAAAGCTTCGAAAGCCTCTATAACCTCTGGTATATTAGAATAATGATAATTTACCATTGCATTTATCACATCATCATTATCAAAAATTTCATTCACAAAACCTGGATTTTTATCACCCCAGGATAGATTGTTAACATCATTATCTTTCAAATTTCTGGTTTCTTTCTGTCCAACTGAGGTATCTTTGAATATCTGCCAAATATATGCTGGGAACTTCTTAGAGCTATCATGTTCGAATTGGTATGTTAATTTTTCCCTTAACGTTTGTTTTGACCTTAATGGTAATTTTTTTAGTGCATTTATTTTTTTTTCCAAATATTGTTTTTGTTTTTCAATTTCCTTTGCTTGAATGGTCTGCTCCTTCAGTATTTCACTTGCCAGTTCTTCTAATTTCCTGTAAGGATCATCATTTGATCCTTTATACTTCGATAAGAAAGATGATGGCTGTAAATTGCTTGCTATTTCTTTGTTTAAATCTGAGAATGTTATATCAATTTCACTTGAAAACATGAAGGTTACTACTTTTAAAAACAACAGGGTAATGATAACTGTAACGAAAGATGTCAAAGCTATTTTCTTTACGATATAATTCTTACTTTTCTTATACATTATTTATTTTATTTGGACTATAAGCAACAGTCTCTGAAATGCATTAAATATAGAAATTCTCTACTCAATATAATATAATTTTATATAATTGTTCATACAATTGAAGTCCTTTAGATTCCACCTTAGCCTAATTATATCCTTTTAGTTGAGTATATCAATTTTACTAGCAATGCTATCTTATATATTATTGTCTTGAACGTGAACGAATACGCAACGATCGCAGTATCCGCAATACCTACTACTAGAAATATAACTAATGTCTAACTCCCTGCCAAAAATTTGGTAATGTTAGATAGTGACAAGAGCATTTTGCCAAGGTAATTGAAAAGATAAAATTAAAGCTACATGCGTTCCTAGAACTCACTATTAAATATAGTTTTAACTTCAAAGGAATTTTCTCACTATTATTTCTTTTATAAAAATAATTAACAGCAAATTAAATACCATGCAAATTTTGTATCACTAATTCTTCATGTAAAGAACAGTTCTTCTTAGTTCAGAAGGGTCTATACAGAACCTAAAAAATATATTACTCTCATTTAGTATCTTCGTTTCTCTATCCTGGCCTCTAAATCTATTATTGAGATCTCGAAGTCTCCGGGATTTGTGCGGATTAAATTTTTGCTGAACACGTAAATTACAACATATTGAAAAATGTTACTGTATAAAATTTTATTACTTTCTGCCACACTATTCAATAGTTGAAAGATCATAGACGAATTCAAAAGTAGATCCTTCGGTATTTGTTTAGACATTTCTTAAATGAAGAAGTTTAATTCTTAAAGCTGAACAGATGAATAATTTGAGAAATTTGTAAAGAGCAAAAAACAGCATTGATACTAATTGATATGCAATATGGTACTATTTAGGTAATATAATTGCTTAGTAAATAAAAAATTAGTCTATTTAGTTTAGCATAAGGTATTACAAAATAATTTATAATTAAGATGTTGATTTGCTGCTGTAAGATATTTTTATCTATCTTGATTATATAAATAATGATTTATCAACGATTATGAAGTCATTAATAACTTTTTGTAGTAAATCGTATGCAGCTTTTACATTGGAATTCTCACTAACGGATTCTTTTAATTTTTGTTCGTTTTCTGCATTTAAAAGTTTTGTGCCCAATGGGACATTAATAGTGATGACAACATCCGTGTCAAACTCTTCCAAACGAATCAGTCCCATGCATATTACTACTACTTCCTCCAATGATTGCTTCCCCCATTTTTTGGCAGATTCAACCAAGATTACTGTTTGAGAAATGTCATTTAATTGCTTCCAGTTTATCTTCAACCAGCCATCCGAGTCATTCAAATCGGATATTTCACCAATATGTATATCGAGCGCTTCTTTGTCGTCAACAGGGTCTACTCTCTCTAGTAAATCAAAAATAATGCTCTCATTCTTGCCCAGCCCATCACTAAAACTATCCTTTTCCGTTCTGCTATTGACGTACACTTCTTGTGTGTCAGGAACCTCACGAATCATAGAAACATCCAGAAAACCTTGAGGAATTCTCGTAGTGATGGCACCACCATAGAGTTCAATCTTTTCAGTAGACATGCTTATCTTCTTCTTGATTCTCTCTATTACGTTTCTAATTAATTCTATAAGCTCAGTCAGCAATCTACCCGAAACTAAAGATCGAAGAAAACCCAATATAAATGAGAGAAGCACCTATATCAAAAAATAGATAGAGCCACCTTTATGCTTCTACATAGTAACGACCAAAGACAATCACCATGTGCTTCTCTTGCCTAAAGTGCTCTTAATAAGCATCTCGCAATATTTGGACACCCTTTCTGATAATAATAGCAGGAATGCTTACTAGTGTGCATACTCTTTCGAAATTTCAATGTTACCCGGATTAACCTAGGGGTAATTTTTTACAGCAAAAGATATCCTATATATACACATATATACACACAGAAACGTAATTTCTCTTCCCTTCTTCAATAATTTTAAACATTTCAATAGTTCTCTAATAGCAATATTGTTTGAAATTTATAATTAATAACTAATGACAATAAGAATACACTGGGTTCAAGTACGATCTGTTCTTTACTTCGCATGCTTGTAGATTATGGTTTCTAAAAGGTATTTATGTTGATTAGTAATAATTAAGATCCTTTAAAAGTTCTCTTATTAGTCTTTTTAATTATTTTCATATATATAAATATTTGTTTGAATTCTGTTTGAACAAGAAAATACAATTAACTATTAATTTGTTCATAGTTGGCTATTATCAAAAAAGAAAACACAGAGATAGCAATAGACGCTAATTAGTTTGTTTAGTTACTGTTTATCAAAAAAAGCCAATTATTAGTCAATAATTCGAACAATCCGTAATAGAACATGAGTGATCAGGTTATGACTGGTGAGATTGACGAGAGTTTATACTCTCGTCAATTGTACGTCTTGGGTAAAGAAGCGATGCTTAAGATGCAACTTTCAAATATCTTGATTATTGGTATGAAAGGTCTAGGTATTGAAATAGCAAAAAATGTTGCCCTGGCAGGGGTTAAATCGATGAAATTATATGACCCTGAGTTAATTGCAATTGAGGATTTGTCTACTCAATTTTTTTTCTCCGAGGAAAATATTGGTTCTAAGAGAGATGTTGTATCAATAAATAAATTAAAAGAGCTAAACGCTTATGTTCCTGTAGATGTCTTAGATTCTATCGACTCTGACTTGGAAAATTTAAAACAATTTCAAGTCGTCGTTACAACAGACACCACGTCTCTAGAGCAAAAGATTAAAATTAATGAATTCTGTCATAAGAATGGTATTAAGTTTATTTCTACTGAAACAAGAGGTTTATTTGGTAATATTTTTGTTGATTTTGGTGACGAATTTACCGTTATTGACTCCACCGGTGAAGAACCAAAAAGCGGTATTGTATCAGACATCGAAGCTGATGGTACAGTTACGATGCTGGATGATAATAGACATGGTTTAGAAGATGGAGATTACGTGAAGTTTTCAGAAGTTGAAGGTTTAGAGAAGTTGAACGATGGAAGTATTTATAAAATTGAAGTTCTTGGCCCTTTTGCATTCAGAATCGGTTCTGTTAAGGAAATGGGTACTTATGTCAAAGGCGGTATTTTTACTCAAGTTAAAGTTCCAGTTAAGTTGAACTTCAAGACTTTGCACGAAAGTTTATCAAACCCAGAATTTCTATTTTCTGACTTTGCTAAGTTCGACAGAACTCCACAGTTACATTTAGGATTCCAAGCATTACATCAATTCCAAATCAGACATAAAAATCAATTACCCAAACCAATGAATGAAGAAGATGCAAATGAAATGATAAAGTTAGTTACAGACTTAGCAGTTCAAGAACCAAAGGTTTTGGGTTTGGAAGACTCCAAAGAAGACCCTCAAATAGATAAGGAGTTAATTAAAGAGTTATCTTACCAAGCCAGAGGAGATATACCAGGTGTTGTAGCATTTTTTGGTGGTCTAGCCGCCCAAGAAATTTTAAAGGGATGTTCCGGTAAATTCACTCCTACTAAACAATTCTTATATTTTGATTCTCTAGAATCTTTACCAGACTCTAAGAATTTTCCAAGGACTGAAGACAATACGAAGGCAATTAATTCGCGTTACGATAATCAAATTGCTGTTTTTGGTTTGGAATTCCAAAAAAAATTAGCTAACTCGAAAGTATTTTTGGTTGGGTCTGGTGCTATTGGTTGTGAAATGTTAAAAAACTGGGCATTATTAGGTTTAGGTTCTGGTGAAAAAGGTCAAATTATTGTAACGGATAATGATTCTATTGAAAGATCCAACTTGAATCGTCAATTTTTATTTAGACCAAAAGACGTCGGCAGAAATAAATCTGAAGTTGCTGCAGATGCTGTTATTGCCATGAATCCAGATTTAAAAAATAAAATTATTTCTAAGATAGATAAAGTTGGTACTGAAACAGAAGATATATTTAATGATGAATTTTGGCAAAGTTTAGACTTTGTGACAAACGCCTTAGATAACGTAGATGCACGTACTTATGTTGATCGTCGTTGTGTTTTCTTTGGTAAACCACTTTTGGAATCTGGTACTTTAGGTACAAAGGGTAATACACAGGTTATTATTCCAAGATTGACAGAATCATACTCGTCTTCTAGAGATCCACCGGAAAAGTCTATTCCATTATGTACTCTACGTTCTTTCCCAAATAAAATTGACCACACCATAGCTTGGGCTAAATCTTTATTTCAAGGCTATTTCACAGATGGCCCAGAAAATGTAAATTTGTTTTTATCTGATCCTAACTTTTTAGAAAATGTTTTAAAGCAAAGTGGTGATGTTAAGGGTATTTTTGAATCTGTAGCTGATTCTTTCACCAACAAACCCAAGGATTTTGATAGTTGCATTAGATGGGCAAGAATGGAATTTGAAACAAAGTTTACAAATGATATCCAACAATTATTATACAACTTCCCTAAAGATGCTAAAACTTCTAATGGCGCACCTTTCTGGTCTGGGCCAAAGCGTGCTCCTACTCCTTTAACATTTGATATTAACAATGATGACCACTTCCACTTTATTGTAGCTGGTGCTAATTTACGTGCTTTCAACTTTGGCTTAAAAGGTGACACTGGTAATCCAGACATCAATTATTACAAGTCAGTAATTGATAGTATTATTATACCTGATTTTACACCAAGTTCAAGTATTAAAATTCAAGTAAATGACGACGATCCAGATCCAAATGCTGGCCATGCAAACGACAATTTAGATTCTTTAATGAAATCTCTACCAGACCCACAAACTTTAGGTTCCGATGCTAAGTTAACACCCGTTGAATTTGAAAAAGATGACGATTCCAATCACCACATTGAATTCATTAATGCCTGTTCAAATTGTAGAGCTTTGAATTATTCAATTGAGACAGCTGACCTTCAAAAGACTAAATTCATAGCTGGACGTATTATTCCTGCCATTGCTACTACCACTGCATTAGTAACAGGTTTAGTCAATTTAGAACTATACAAGGTTGTCGATGGTAAGACTGATATCGAACAGTACAAAAACGGTTTTGTTAACCTAGCTCTACCATTTTTCGGTTTTTCAGAACCAATTGCATCTCCAAAGGCCAAATATAATGACAAAGAATATGACAAAATTTGGGACAGATTTGATATTAAAGGTGATATTAAATTGAAAGACTTAATTTCTCATTTCGAGAAGGAAGAAGGTTTAGAAATCACAATGCTGTCATATGGTGTATCTCTATTATATGCTTCATTTTTCCCAGCTAAAAAGTTGAAGGAGAGAATGGATTTAACTGTGACCGAATTAGTAAAATTCGTCACCAAAAAGGAAATTCCATCCCATGTCAAAACCATGATTTTAGAAATTTGTGCCGACGATAAGGAAGGTGAAGATGTTGAAGTACCATACATTGTTATTCAATTATAAACCCGTTCTTCTTCTTTCTCTCTATATATAATAATATACTCATACATATGTACAAGATAATAACATAACCGTATCTTATTTTGATTTTATCTTCTTTTTCAATTGGTAACTTTGTACATCTTCATTTTAGTTATTTCCACTCCTGTTGCATTGATATACCGACTACCCAGTCGCTGCTTTGGTTATATCCTGCAATCTAAAATCGGCTCTATTTTATGAATAACTGTGTTTTTAGTGCCTGACTTCTCCAGTAAGCAAAGGATAAAAACAATCATTACCCGTATTTCGATCATTAAATATTCAAGTAAAACATTAACATCATAATTAGTATATATAGTACAACTTATTGTAGGGTAAAAACTTGCTTTAGTGTGGCACGTTTCTTCGAATTTTCAAAAAACTGATCAATAGCAGTAGTCGATTATAAAAAAATTATTGACCACTGGATTAGGAAAAACCCTAGTAGCGAAACAAAAAGCAGATGTTTTTTTCACTGAAGAAAAGTGCGCAACAATATAGCAATAGCATTAAATTTCAACTTTGTTTTGAAAAACCTCTAAATAGAAGCTCAACTCAGCTGTCTCACAATAGTTATTAATTTGTTGAACATAAGGTGAGAAAGCATCATAATGGTTCTAAAGGGAATGATTAGTAATTTGGGTTGTATTTTAAAACTAATCTACGATTAGAGAGGCACTGAAATTACGTTTGTTGGGAAGAAATAGAGAGAGGACAATTGAGCTTTTGTAATGTTTTGAAACCGTAGTTAATGCGTATGTGTGGTGGAGGACCCACACAAAATTACCGTATCGTTTAGCTTGACATCTTAGCGCATAAACTTTACATGCTTTCAGTTTTTCATTTTCTATGTGCCAATGCAGTGTTATATAACATCTAAAAAATTGAACAATTACATCTGTAATTATTCTTGTCTTCCTAATGTGCCATCTTTCCATTTTACTTGTTCCACATTTCGTTATATAAATATGGTTACTATGTGGTAGTCAAGCCTTTTTCTTCTTGTTCTTTTCTTGAGATAGGTATTTGTATTGAGGGTACTTTAATTAAAAGACATTTATAGTGGCGTTACACCAAGGATTAATCTTGAATACATTGCGATATGAGCTCCATAACCAATACAACTGTGTCTGCGGTCACCTCTGCAGTCTCTTCGACTGTTACAAATGGTGACACTGTTAAGTCCCTAACAGATTACTTCGATTATATTTTAGAAATCTACTTGGATTTATTCGAATCTATTAACTTTGATGATAAGAATTTAAAGATCAGTTTGTTATTTGTGGCATTTAATCCAATCTTTTGGAATATTGTGGCTCGTTTGGAGTTTTCTACTCACTTTTTAACGAAATTGGCTGGTAATGCGAAGAGAGGTTGTTACGTTTTAGCTTTTACCATTTTTTCCTTAGGTATTGCTCGTGATTACTTTTTTGAACAAGCTTTAAAAAACCAATTGACCTCTCCATATTTAGAGCATCCTTACGTCAAAATTGCAGGTGTTGTCAGCTTCTTAATTGGCCAAGTTTTGGTCATCACTTCTATGTACCAATTGGGTATAACTGGTACTTATTTAGGTGATTATTTCGGAATTTTGATGGATGAAAGAGTTATCGCCTTCCCATTTAATGTTTCTAATAACCCAATGTATCAGGGCTCCACTTTATCCTTCCTAGGTACATCGTTAGTGTACGGTAAAGCTGCCGGTTTAGTTGTTACATTTACCGTTTATACAATGTATTCATGTGCATTGAAGTTAGAGGAACCTTTCACTGCTCACATTTATTCATTACGTGATGAAAAGAAAGCCAAGAAAAACAATTAATACAAAAATATTCTAAAATAAAACCAAAATTTGTTCACTATAACCCTTGCAACGTTATTGATACATGGATAAGTATGAGTATTTACACGGAAGATTAAATACGTTTGTAATATTAATAACGAAATACGCATATAAGTTTATTTATTGATTTAAAGTGTAAATTAATTATGACCATTACCTTCAAGTAATCGATTAATCAAATTTCATTAGTTGTTGGCATATTTAAAAAAATATGCCTCCTATGGGAATTGAACCCATGATCCCCGCATTACGAGTGCGATGCCTTACCACTTGGCCAAAGAGGCGGAGTCCTTTCTATGCATGAAGGATTTTTATATATTTCAATAGTAGTTACTAAGCCCAATTTTATTTTTCAAATTTAACAATTTCGGCAGCGAAAATCCATTTTGGCTTTTTGTTTTTTTTTATCAAAACCAATGTTATTAGTATTTTACATCTGGTTTATTCTGACATTATAGTGCATAATGACAAATTTTCTACTCATAGGTAAGTTTAGTTAGACAGTAGGTATATAATCTAAAACAGACGATTTAGGTGGTTTTGAAATAAAATCCATAACAGTAGTGTCTGCTATTTTTGTCAACTTTATACTGCTAACTTATTAAATTTAGGTTCAGTGTCAAAAAGTAATACAACAAACATCTAATCTAGAATTACAACACACGAAGACTGATTAGAATATCCAGGCACTTACAAATATAAAGCAGCATTACCTCTCATCTTTACGTCAATTACAATTAGTTCGGGCATAGTAACTTTGACCTGGTAATATATATAAACAAATTCAACAAACATATTATATAAAAAGATTACAATTAATGTCTCCATCATTTGGGAAAGCTGTAATCGAAAAATTCAATAATACATTTCAAATACATATAGCATTGTCAAATTGATGAAACAGTTGAGTAGCACTTGAATAACTTGAAATAAGGTACGCTAATAGAATTAAGGACCTAGTGTATAAAATGGTTTCTAAATATCATACAAGAGTTCTAAAGATTCCGTCTTGTACGAGAACTATATAAAAATCCTCTTCAGAGACCATGTCCAATCGCAAATTTGGACAATTTATCTACATTCAAAATCACAGCAAGCGTAAATAAAAGACTTTCAAGCAATCATTTATGCATCTTTAAAAGATCTTTTTTTTTACGACAGAATCGGACATTTCCAGTAATGAATACAACGTACAATGAATGCATCAGAACTTAATGTCATATATTCTTCATACGTATTAAGGACAATTCCATGTTGTATGGGCATCTCCTTTTTCCTTACAAACTTGACACTAATTGATCATCGAATTATTAAAAGTACAGTAATCTTTTTCGAAATTAAAAATTACCTGATATCTTTACCTTATATTCTTACTCTTTTCTGAGAGTTTTACTGTGTCCACTCTGCGTACATTTCCTTTTTGATTGTGATTCCTAAACGAATTGAAAAATTTTAAACGTTTCTTTTGCAGTGAAATTTATTTCAAATTTGCCGATGAGGGCTAGCTCATCAAATGCGTATATATATATATATACATATATGTATATATATATTGCAGAATCATATTCAAAGCTTAAAAATATAACGTGTGAACTTAAGTTTGATCCTAAAATAATTTTCCTTCATTCGTTACCTCTTATCACTAGCAGCCTTGAAGATACTACTGAAGCAGTAAACTAATACCTCGCACTATCGATATGTCTACTAACTTTGAAAAACATTTCCAAGAAACCGTAGATGGTTCTACTATGGAGCAATTAAGAGACATCTTAATTAATAAATCCGGAAAGACCGAGTTAGCTAACAGATTTAGAGCTTTATTCAACTTGAAGACTATTGCTGAAGAATTTGCTGCTAAGCCAGAAGCTGCTAAATTAGCTGTTAGCTACATTGCTGAATGTTTTAATGATGATAGTGAGCTATTGAAGCACGAAGTTGCTTATGTTTTAGGTCAAACCAAAAACATGGAGTCTTGCCCATGTCTAAGACAAGTTACTGTTGACCAAAACCAACAATGTATGGTTAGACATGAAGCCGCCGAAGCTTTAGGTGCCTTAGGTGATTTGGATTCCTTAGAGTTATTAGAAAAGGCCGCTATCGAGGATCCATCCTTAGAAGTTAGACAAACTTGTGAATTGGCTGCTGCCAGAATCAAATGGCAACATGGTACCGAAAAGGATGCTGAACACTTACAACAATCATTGTACTCTTCTATCGACCCAGCTCCACCATTGGCTTTACAACAAGACTACAAAATCGAAGAATTAAAAAACATTCTAAATGACCAAGAAAAACCAATGTTTGAAAGATATAGAGCTATGTTTAGATTAAGAGATGTCGGTACTGACGAAGCTTGTTTCGCATTAGCTACTGGTTTCAACGATCCATCTGCTCTATTTAAACATGAGATTGCTTACGTTTTCGGTCAATTGGGTAACCCATGCATTGTTCCAAACCTAGTTGAAATTTTAGGTAGAAAAGAAGAAGCTCCAATGGTTAGACACGAAGCTGCCGAAGCTTTAGGTGCCATTGCTACTGACGACGTTTTACCAATCTTAAAAAGTTACTTAAATGATGATGTAGATGTTGTCAGAGAATCTGCAATTGTTGCTTTGGATATGTACGAGTATGAAAACAGTGCCCAGTTAGAATACGCTCCATCCTAAATAAAACACATTAAATAACATATATTAGAAGTTGAAGCCATAGATAAACTCAACTGAAGTTCGATAACTTAATTTAAATTTATTCATTTTATTGTCATAGTATACTAATTAAAAAACTGTTACAGAATATATATTTATACATTAATAACATCGTTTTTCCCAAACTAAATAACACGATAAAATGATTTATGCTATAAAACTAAACAGGTTGCTTTTTACATGCTTAAAGTAGCTTATCATGGCAACAGACTAAACCGTAAAAACAATTATCTACCAACCTAACAATCATGATTAAAAAACATATTTTTATAATAGAGCTATTTAGACAATAATGGCCCTTAAAATTGACCTTAAAAGTCGTTCCTTTTTAATGTTTGGTATCTTTTGCGGTTACATCAAGATATATAAAGCAAAATATAATCTTAAAAATTATGTAGCACCTTTAAATATACCCAACTTAATCTTCAGCCAACATTAAAATGAAAATAAATCTAATATTTCAACAAGTTGGAAAATTTTACTATAGAATGGCATCCTAAGAATTTGTTCTCCCTTTATGGCTTTGAACATAGTAATTTAGAATATTATCACGGCAAATTAAATAAACTTTTAATAACATTTCAATAAAATGAAGGCACAGAATGAAAATAATTATAATGAAATGTTTTTGGAATTAAAACTTCATCAGGAAGACAGGGATAAAAAAAAGAGCATATCTAATGTCCCCAAGCCCTTTCAACGCCTTGATAAGTTAGATGAGGATTTACCCATTAAGAAATCAAAAAAGAAAATACAATATAAACCAACTGAACTTTTGGAAATATTAAAATCGGTTCCCAAATCCTATTTTAAAGAAGTTTCATTAGAGTTACCGAATAAATCATTCTGGAGGATATTATACACAAATACCAATTTAAAGAAACCTTCAATAAAACCGAAACAAGAAAATCTGCCGCTCACCAAGCAAACATCAAGAGAAAGTAAACTCTGGAATAGAGACTTAGAGGAAGAATGTAATATTCAAGCTGGTATTGGCATTACAGACGAGAGTGCCAAAGATTACGATAACAGATCTCCTACATCAATATTTTCTAAGTTTTTTTCAATTAGTTCAAGCTCAACCCATTCTGAACAGACCTTCATTGAAACGTCGCCATTAAATTCTCCTAATTCAAAATTTTATAATGCTGATAATAAAGGTGATTATTTCTCACAATATACTGGATTAACTGAAACGGATAGAAAAAAACCCTTCAATAATCCATTCTTAACTACTTCTACAAATTTTAAAATTCCAGAGGTTTCATGGAAACACGAACCACTTTTAGCTCCATATACTTTCTCTATTAATTCCGATATACAACATTTGAGTCCTTTACAAAATCCATTAGATCACCACTTTAACGACCCAGGTGGTACTAACTATCCGAATACTTTTCGAAGAAATTCAATTAATTCAGGAACGATGCAAGGCTACCAGCAACCAACATTATACAATGTTAATCCAGCAAGAAATAGATCGTATAGCACTCCTGAGAATAATGCTTTTAGAAGTCCTGTGAATTTTTATCCTGATATGCACTCACATTACAATAAAACTAGTTCATACCCAGCACCTAATGAAATTTTGCAACCTTCTTATTGCTATGATAATAAGAGAGATAATTTCAATTTTAGATATCTTGAAAATAAAAATTATGCATTTAATGATTCAAACAAGTCTATGAGTCAATCTGCCCAGCAGTATCAACAACAACAACAAAATTATACTCAGCAAAACTTAAACTTGTCACTTAAGCGCACATTTTAACATTTTGTCCATTTCCAAGTTTTTATAGATCATTGTTCTTCTAATAATTACCAATATATTAATCTCTTAGTATGGTTCTTGTTTTGTGAATATTAAGAGTATTCTGATATATCATACAAATCTAAACATTAAGTCCATACTTAAAAAATACAACAAAAATATTTTTTACTGGACATATAATAAATCAAATAATAATCAAGTCTGTTTAATTTATATTCGTTTCTTCTTTATTATCATAGTTTTTAAATAATGATACATAAGATAAAATACACTTTACAAAATTACCAAAATGGACACCAACCAATATAATGTTGACATAAATTTTCAACTGATGTTGCTTGTTGAATTAATTTATCGACTTGTTCTGGCACATCAAGTTCCGTAAAGCGAGGTATATCGTTACCTGCCAATTTATCAGTAATTCTTTTCAAAACTAACATGGATCTAGCGTTTCTAATTTGAGCTTTTTGCTCGATTTCCATCTTTGAAGCTTCTTCTGTTGTTATAGCACCTTTTCTTAATAACTCACTTGGGTTTAAAATTGGAAATTCAATACCTGTACTTTCCATAATGGTTTGCGTTGGAAGATCAAATCCCCAATGAATTAATGGATCATAAACAAAAGCCTCTAGAATGGCCATAAGCGATTCTTTATTTGCTCTTAGAACTCTCATAACATTTTCACAAGTTATACGGAAACTTCCTTCAACGCCACTAACTTCCATGGCATAAGTCAACATTCTCGTTAACCTGAATGGAACCTTTTCAGGATATTTTTCTCTTAATATTGCCGCTTCAAAACAGTCACCAAAATCAATATGTACAACCTTACCGGTGATTCTATCAAGCAATAAATTACTTGGATGACGATCTCCCAACCCTAATATATATCCAACCATGGACATAACAGCCAATGATCTTGTATAAGTTGTTCTTCTTTCTAACCAGGATTCGGATGATCTACTTTTCAACCACAACACTTTATATAAGTCCTGGCCTCTTGTATTATCTAAGGCATAAGTAAACACTTCAACTTTTTGCAATAAAGTTAAGCTATCATAATCTGGAGCCATTTGCAGCATGACCCAATGTTCAATATTAAGCGGAACTTTTTTAGCCTCTCTATGTTCACGAATCAATACATGCAATGTATCACTGTTTGAAACCCACCCAATCAGCCCGGATCTTGGGGACAAAGGAATAACTGGGAACTTTTGAATATCTAGATGTCTTTGAAAACATTCAGGATCATGTTGTAACAATGTATTCACTAAACCAAATAATTGCATCACTAATTTATCCTGCCTGATATCTTCATGACCTTTTAGAGCATATAAGTAGTCTTTACCATCACTACCTTTAATAGTAACTTTACGGGGTCTCTGTTTAGAAGAAATAACTCTTAATACTGGATCAAATCTAGCAATTCTAACAGGAGGCTCACCAGCTTGATAGGTACCAGGTACGGCCAGTTCCAGATCACGCGCAGCTAACAATTTTGGAGATACATGTTGTAATTCTAAAACTTGAAGCTGTGGTAGTTGTCTGCTAATCCTCCTAAAAATGTTATAGTATATATCCCAAGCTTGATTCAAATTGCTTATGTCTTTACTTCTATTATAATTCATAACCCATTCATAAGCATCATTCAAGTCTCTACCAAATGAATTTTGAAAGGATATTTCTCGTAAAGTTTCTGGTCCTCTTCTTAGCATTTCATGAAGCGGTTCCAACGTAGCAAACATTTTTTCAGTGTTGTGTTCACCAAAGAATTGTCTACTAGCATCCTCTAAACCTTCATACCATAATTCGTACCATAAAACTGTGACTCTAATTAACTCACTACTTACCAATTCCGCTTGATCAACTAATGTAGGACTATGAATTCTCATTTTCTCAATAATCGATAAAGCTGCCTTCTGTCTCGAAATAGATTCTGCTTTAATCGCAACAGTTAATGGGTAAATTAGAGCTTGGGGATGAGCTTTACCTAGATCAGATAATAATGATAACAATGATCTACTGACAACTTGATTAGGTTGGTGGATGTGAGATAGTAATTGTGGAAGAACCTCCAACCAATTATCTATTTTAATTAATCTGAAACCTTCATGCATCGCCTGTGTAGCTTCGGGAATACCACCAAATGTAAACCATAACGTTAAAAGTCGTAAAGTATCTTGTAATGAACTGGATTCTGATAAAGAAATCGAATGAAAAAATCCCTTAATAGCAGGAACAACATGTCTTTGAATTAATTCAGCTGGGAAGGACTCTTTCTCAGAATTTTTAACATCTGACTCTTTTGAATTATCTTCAATTTTATACATAACATTATTTGATGTTTCTGATGATACATTTACTTTCTCTAAAGATGTCGAGGAAATCATCGAAATAACTTCAAAATTGGCCAAGGCCCAGTTATGCCACGCTTTGTACCATTTATTATCAAAATGAGTTGCTAGTAAATATGAACCCAAAATGGCATCTGGATTTTCGACTCTCCAATTTGGTTGAAGTTGTACTCTCCATTCACCTTGTTTTAAGAAACATCTCGCCAATAATTTTGTATATTCATCAACATGTTTGGGAGCGATAGTACTGCTTTTCATGATATTTTGTGCTATCATATTGTTTGGATCCAATCCTAAGTCATGAGCCATTCTTGAAGTAAAACCAATCAAATGTAATAATGTATCCTTTTGAGAACCAGTTGACCACAAGTATTTCAACTGAGCATAAATTACAGGAGGTGGTGCTCTAGCAGTATTTGGGTGATCAGGATCACCACCATCTTCAAGTAATGAATTCAAAGCTTTCCTAGCAAGCCCCATTCTACCAGATTTACGGCACAAATTAGCGAACTTAATCCATATTTGCTTATCTTGTTTCGGTTTAACTACTAGTGAACGCACTCGTAAAATACGTTGCCAAACATCAACATTTTTTTGACAACCTAATAATCTTTTATTCCATGTATTCCTTATAACCACTGCATTTTCTGAATCTGGTGGTAATTTTTTATATTTAATGATTTCTTCCAGTTCTGCTATAATTTGAGCTCTAACTACTACACCATAAGCTCTATCATAACTTTCATTAATTAGAGCAGATATTTCAGTAACTAACAGATCCCTGGCATTGAATATATGTTTTTCAACATCAATGAAATTACTTTTATGAACAGCTAAAACTGCATCAAAAAATTCTTTATCTGGGGATTGCGGTTTCATGACACTGATATATTGCTCTATTTTTTCCCATTCTCCAAGGCCCCAAGCCGCACCAGCGGCAAGGGGAGCCATGATTTTTTTAACTTCCAAGTTGGACCCTGCCCATTTAGTTTCGGCTAAAGTAGAAAGTTTTTCCCATGCACCAAGAGCATGTAATGATCTCATTTTACCCATCATAACTTCAAGAGAGTCCTCTCCTTCTTCCTCACGTTTAGTATATGCTTTCAAAGCGTCATCCCATCTTTGAAGTTTTTCATACCAAGTTTCCTTTAATTGTAAGTCGTGATGTTGTTGTGCATGTTTCAAAATACCAATGGCAGCGTCAGTTTGATGTAATTGGTTATTGATACTTATAAGGGATTCAATAGTTGAAGTGTTTGGCTCTTGAATAAATTCTACTTCTTTGTAATGTAAAGCTTTAGCATATGCATGACATTTCTGAGCATATTTACCAAGTACTTGAATGGGGATTGGTAAAGATTTATCGTCATGTTCCATAAATTCAACTAAATTTAAAAGTGTTTGATGAATTTCAGGTGGATTATGAGGAGATGAAAGAGCTGCACAAAGAGAATTAACTAGATCTTCCTGATATTGTGAATATAACTCGGTCCATACACTAGAAAAGGAGGCATTAAATAAATCTCTAGCCAAGGGATTATAAATACCTGCTAAATTGGAACAGGCACGTAAAGCATGTGAAGGCGACTCTTTTAGAAGTTGTATGGATAACCTTCTTATCCATTCTTGCCAATCTTCTCTAGTTCTCTGCTGACTACAATCCCAAGCATTTTGTAAAACTTGCTTGTTTACAGGCAATTTTCCAGGTGGGGATTCAATTTCAGCCACATCATTTGATGGGGTATCATATTCTTTATCAAAAACAATGTTAGTTGGAAGACCCTCATTGTTAAGTAACTGATTAACTAATTGATCATATATACTATGTTGTATATGGCTTTTTATAAGAGCCTTGTTAATAACTGGGATAAATACAGTAAAATCAGTACCTAATTGTAGCAACAACAAACTCAATGTGTTCATAATACATTTTGTTAATTCATTATCTCCACTGTTCAAAACTCTAACAAGTGTCTGAACAATTCTTGAAGACATTTCTGAAATGTTAATAGATTTTGCTAATTTACCTAAGGTAACAATAGATATTTTTTTTAAATTCCCTGGTGAAAATTCTGACATTCTTATTATAGTAGGGATAATTAAATGACCAAAGTCCTCTATATTAGAATGAAATACTACTATCGATTTCAAAATTCTAATCGATACTGCCTTTTTTGGAGATTTATCATTCTCAAGAATATTGATGAAAAATGTTAAAGTTTGTGGAACATATTTTTTAAATTCTCCCTCCATTGACTTGGATATGACTTCTATGACCATAATAATAGGAATTTGAAGTTTTACAATAGAAATAAATTTCTGTATAACTGCATATATTTCATTTACATGGGGTCTTATATGCTTTTTAACAACCGATATCAACGACCCCAATTGTTGAAAATAAAACTCTAATAGTGAATGTGGACATGCATACATTATATTGATTATCGCTGGAACAATTTGATTAAGAAATGACACACAACGCAATCCCAATACTTGAAAAATATGCATGATTGTTTGTATAACTGCAGTATGATGGGTAGATAAAGATGGATCACGAAGAATTTTTAAAAGTGTATTAATAACAACGGTAGGATAATATTCTTCGTTTGAAGGGGACATACCTTGCATTAACAAGGCAATGTCGATTGAAGGAGCATTTTGTTCAACGCTTATTTTTGTATTTGATGTTACTTCTACTTCTCTATGTTTGTAAGGATCAAGGGCACCTAAAATACCGATCAAACGAACGGTTTCTCTTCTTATATTTAATGAACTTTCCGATTTTAAGATACCGATAAGAACACCTAATAATTCAGGATATTCAAGTAAAGGTTCTATGACATAACCAGATGAAGAAGCCAATTGTCCTAAAGTTTTCAGAGCAGCATCTCTTTTAAACGAATTAGATTGATCCTGAAATGTGTTTATTATCATTGGCATTAAATCATCCAAATATTGTTTCATTTCTTCCTCTCCAACGACGGAAAGCTCACCAACTGTTTTTAGTGCCGTAGATGCCACAACAGAAGAATTGTCTTGAGATTTAGGCAATAAGACATCAAGAATTGGCTCAATATACGCTTTAGTAACTTCCTTACTCGAGCTTATAAGAGTACACAACAATGTTGCGCTTTCTTCATTTTTCCTTGGCTTTGTAGAATATTTTAATTGGGTCAAAAGTTCTAACAAAGTTTTTCTTAACGAAGGTATAATATATGCTGGATTTATCGATGTCAGTCTGCCGATTATTTTTAATGCTTCCATTTGGATAATAAAATCTTCATCATTAAGAGCCATGAACAGTAGACGGATATTATCAGGCTGTGCCAAATGAGGATCAAACTTCGGGTCAAGATGTTGGAGTATTTCAAATCGGATATCCGATACTGGATCTGTTATGGCTAAAGCCAGTAGTTTACTTAATACTTCAGATACAGAATTTAAAGCATGCAGGGATGTAAGTTCACATATGTCATCCTTTACAAATAAATCACATGAAGTTAAAGCAGCGAGTTTCCTTACATGCGAATCTTGATGTTCAATATATGAAATTGTGACTATTCGGACAAATTCTGTTAGTGAATGCTTATGTACAATAGTTTGTAACATGCGAAATGTTTGTGTCAAAATCTTAGCGTCATTATCATCGTCGTTTGTTTCTCCTGTTTTTTTAAATATAATCTTATCTCTCCAGCTTCGTGCAGCAGTCAAAGAAAAAGGTTTTTGAACAACTGGTGATCCAGGCTGTTGAAATTCCTCGCCTGATAAGTAAATCGATAATAAGTTCAACAACCTCTCATTAATGGTTGGTTGTAATGCTGGAATCATCTTATTTAATGTCATCAGCGTGTCTTGCATGTAGTCTGATAATTGACATTCTAAAATTAAATTCAAAATATCTTTATTCAAATGTTTTGCTAATGCACCTCCAACTGCAGACGCTAATTTACTTATGCAATAAAATAGTTCCCTTTCAAAAGTTTTCCGATTTTTGAATTTAGTTTTTAAACCATCTCTAATATTTCCTAAAATTGCATCCAAAAATGGAGTTATACTTCCTGCCACTTCTGAAGCAATATTACCGATTGAGACCAATATATATGGTTTATCTGCAATATTAGTGCTACTTGCATTTAAATTCTTTAACACTGTTAAATAATATATCATAATTTGATCCAAGTACTTTGTGGTAAAATGATGTGGATTAAATGATGCTAAAAGTGGGATAATAGCGTATACTTCATTTCTAATAACATCGGATTTATGCTCTTTGTATTTGATAGTGGAGTAATATATTTCATCGTACTTTCCATTTAGGTAAGAACCCCTCAAAGCCAATAATTCTCTATATACAAGTAAAGTAGCATGTGTGGCATCATTTGAACTCAAACTTAATCCATATATGCATCCCTTAAATAACCTTTCATACCATTGTTTTGTCAGTGTTGAATCTCTATTTTGAATAATGGATAAACATTTACCAAGAGTAATAGCTGCATCTAGCCTTATCACCAACTTGGAATCTCTTAATGCTCTCCAAATATTATCTAAAATAGAGTTGACGTATGGGTACAATAAGTAAGGGGAATTGTTCGCTAATGCTGTCACTATTAATAAAGCTGCATGCTTTCGGTGCTCTTGTTTAGAACTAGATGAGTTATTCCCTGGTGATGTTGTTAACCATTCAATGCAAGTTTTAACTTCGAATTCGACGAAATCAGAAGTTAGTGTACCGCCAGGTATAGCTAATTTACCAAGCGTGGTAGCAGCTGCCCTCATCACTTCTATATCATTTGAAGGAATTAATACACGAAGGTAATTAGCTAGTCTTGATGTTTGATTGGGTAGCTCTTCTGTATGAACATAAAAATCAATTAATGTATCCACTGCAGAAATACCACCCATTTTCTCATTCAAATCTGAACCATGGATAAGCTCAAATATCTTATTATTTAAAAAGTTACTGAATCTTTGAAACTGTTCCGTCGATATTTCTCTAGCAATTGAAATTAATGATGCTTTCAACTCAAGAGACGCCTGCCTTCTTTCTTGTGCCGATGAGCTCTTTAATCTGTCAAATATGATATTTATAGATCCGAAATTGGATTCTAAATCAATCATGGAATGTTCATTATCTACAAATACTTTCCCATCTGGCCCAGTTGTCATATTAAGTGAAGTATCGTTCACATTCGAAGATGGAACCCCATTTTGTGTCGAAGAACTAGATATATTTCCAGAGTCTCCATTAGATGCTAATTTTTTTTTCCCTTTTCTTGCTTCAACATTTCTTCTCAATTGTAACATTATGATTATTTCAAAATAGATGTTCCTAGCTATAAATAATAATTTATAAAAGAAGATCTGCCTACAATGTTTTGTTGATGGATGAATCAAGGGTTAACTATAATTTAACGATTAATGTCAACAATGTCAATGATCTCTTTTATTTTAATTGTTATAATAGAGTAAATTTCTTATTTGCTTAGAAATTTACCAAATATTTGCAAAAATCAGAGGATTTTTAATATCGACTTATCAAAACATCAAATTATGAAAGCAATATTTTTTATCAAAATTTAACTTCTTTTAGCAGTCATGATTTGTTAGGATTTATTAAATTATCGTGAAAGAAATCTCAAAATTCAGCTTTAAAGCCTTCATTAACCATTCTGCACATTAAATTTAACAGTATTTCATATATAAATTTAATAGCCGGGTAACAAACCTCACAACCAAGAAGAACTATACCCTTCTTGTACATACATATTTTATCACATAATTACGATTATTACGATTATTATTATTATTATTATTATTATTATTGTTTTATAGTACTATATTATCAAGTAAGTGTATCTAATATTCATCTTTACCACTGATAATGACATTATCTATCTTTAAAATCATTCTACACAGTTGAGTGGCTAATAATATTTGTTGCTTCTTTCCAATGAATGGATCAATAACAAATAGATCTTTCATGTTATTAGTACCAGCACCTAAGCAGTCGACACCAATCAAGGATGATTCTTGTTTTATTTGCTTACTCTTTAAAGTAGTTAATGTTTCTATTGGATCAAGGCCTGAATTTTCAGCTAATGTCATTGGAATTGTGTCTAAAGCCTGGGAAAATGCACGGAATGCGTATTGATCAATACCTCTTTGTCTATCAGCTTCTTCAGATACTGCGATCGACATCGTAACCTCTGCTGCACCACCACCGTATACAACACGAGAATCTTTCACAAGGTTACGTACAACACATAAGGAATCATGTAAGGCACGTTTAGCTTCATCCACAATCATTTTATTGGAACCACGAATCAAACATGTGACAGTTTTAGAAACAGTTCCTTCTTGTTCGATTACTAGCATTCTTTCCTTGGTAGTACCAAATTCCATTTCATAAACTTTTTTACATGTACCCAACTTATCTTCCGATAAATCTTGGAAACGTGGTACAATACGACCTTGTGTTGCGATAGCAATATGTTCTAATTCTTGACCACCAACCCATCTGACAGCTGGAAGATCGTTTTGTAATAAAAGATGGTTGGCTTCATCATCAAAACCCCATTGACAGATGACAATATCAGTACCAACATCTTTGACATCTTTAATCATTTTCTTAAATGTTTCTTGTTCGTAATTTTGTAATTTTTCGTATTCTTCAACACTTGAGATATCCAATTTATGCTTCGTTTTTGGTTTTGGTGGTTCAAATGGGCATGTTAAAATTGCTAGTTTTACGCCGTCTTTACCCTCTTTTGGCAAAACTTCCTTTGGCATTTGTGGATGAGAAAAATCTTTATCTAATACAACACCTCTAACCATTTCTGAATCCTTTAATGAACCACCTACACGGCCTTCAAGTTTAATTAAATCGAAATGAACATCCTTTCTTTCTTCATCCATAACACTAGTGACAGCTTCCACAGCCATGTTAGCGAACTTATCATGATTCTTTGAAACGATCTTGGATCCTAAAGAAGTTTTAGCTGCTTTGAACAAGTAATCTTTGAATGATTGGTTATCTGACGCTACATCGTCGGCAGTAGCCTCCAATCTTTTGATAGCTAATTTAGCAGCCTCGTCAAAACCATTGGCTACCTTGATTGGATGAATACCTTTCTCTATTAGTTCTAAAGCCTGGTCCAATAATGCACTTGCCAAGACAACGACACCAGTCGTACCGTCTCCGATTTCGTCATCTTGCGATTTTGATAATTGTACTAGCAATTTAGCAACTTCGTTATCCAGTTCCATTTGAGATAGAATTGTTGCACCATCATTAGTGATTGTAATGTCTCCATCTGGGGAAATTAAAATCTTATCCAACCCTCTTGGACCCAAAGAAGTCTTAATAATAGAAGCGACTGATCTGGCAGCTAGAATGTGGGATTTCTTAGCCTCAATACCATGCTGCCTTTTTTTGTTACCTTGATCTCTAACAATGATGAACGGTCTACCCATTTCATCTTGCGCCATAATAGCGTTAGACATATCAGGCATTTGCATATCTTGTGGTCGAGCCATTCCTGATATATTTTTTTATGCGACTAATTTTATTATAATAAGTAAAGAAACCTCACGGCGATCTTCGAGCAGAATACAATAACTTTTCTTCTCTAGTTCAAGTAATAACCGAAAAGAGTTTGAAATAAATCAGAAGTTACTATTTTTAACAATAGAAACTTAAATATATATTCAAATACAAACATTAATACCAGTTACATACTACACATTAATTTTCAGTTCTTATTAATTGCCATATAAAATTACATATATTTTATTTACTATAACTTATAATAATACACTATTATATTTTATTAGCACACTATTTTTTTTCATTCATAGTGTGTTCATCTTTTCCCTGCAGGATTTTGTTAACAATACATTAATCCGCTAAGCGGGCCATTAGACGGCGGCGACGAAAAACACAAATTTTTTCCCTCCGCCCGTGGCGAAAAGCCAAAAATTTTTTTTGAAAAGGACAGTCACGTGACATATCATTGTTCACGAACATATTGCGGCACGATGCCTTAAACGTCACATATTATTTAGGTTTACTTGTTTAGAGACATAGTATGCCATAGATGAGCGGGATTGAGGTCAATTACATGTCAGTGTCAGTTCAGAAACAAATTCGTTGATTCTAGATGTTTTTTTAACTTTCTCTTTCCAGCCTTATTTATTACATTGCAGTTGACTCAATCGGTGAAAAAGTGAGTTTAAGACTGTATCCAAAGGGTGCGCTTGTCATTGAGTGCTATGACAAGTTTACCAGCCGTATTGTCTTTTGGATGCTATTTTAGATTCTTTTATGCGTTTGTTCCTTTCTTCAAATGCGGCCCTATTTTTTTCTGCATTTTTCATTAGTGCGGTTAAACTGTTCTTCGGGTCATGCAATTCTGAAGCCTTGGTGTTGTCTGATTCAAACGATTTGAAAACTTCAAGTTTGAGGATTCGTTCATGTTGAGCATTTCCTTGATCCTTGTCGCCTCCCTCTTTTGTTTCTGTGCTGTGTTTATCATTGTCTTGGATGTAACGCTCTACTACATCAATTTGGTTTGGATTAATTATAACAGTCTTAAATTCTGGCTCCGATGGCGCATGGTCCTGTCTGTCGTAGCCTTCATCGAATAATTTCATTGCATACATATATATTACACTCTTTAGCCTTTCCAAATATCAGTTACGGTCTCTTACTATGAAGAGCATCAATTTTAATACGTGTGTATACGTAATATGTTGTTTGTTTTTAAATATGTTCGGGTATATTATTTCAACTTTCGTTATCTCATCGCATTTTATTTGGTTTTATAAAATATGAAAAACATTCTATTTCCATTACGAAATGAAAGGACGGTTGATCATACATTTCACGACTAGAATGTGATTGAGCAATTTAAGTAAATTAAAGTAAATTGAAGTAAATAATATTTTAAACATATAGCTATATATTTAAATTACATTATTATTGTAAACAATTCATGAACAAACAATATTTCGTCTGTTTATCAATATATGCTGGTAAATTTCGTTAATAATATACAATAAATATTGGTATCTCATTATCATTTTTAAATTTATGTCGTCTTAAAAAATTTCATGTTCATATATCTGGTAGAGTTACTAAATATATCTATTCCATATGAATTCATATTTACTGTAATGTTTTTAGATTCATCAAAATATTCATATAACTCATATGTGTCATTATAGAGAGAACTTGACCACCTCCATAAATCTTTCAACACTGAAGTTCCAACATCTTGACGGATTTCCATTAAAGTCATATTGGTCAACTGTTCGGATAATTGAGACCATAGTCTCCTTTCGTATGAAAATAAATAAGGATCCTTACATGGATTTTGTAATTTAGGTGATATATTTTCATATAATTTATGCAATAAGTCATGCTTTTCTTCTGTCTTTAAACTAGAATACTCGATTTCTAGTTCTTTAACTCTGTAGGAAGTTGTATTGAATGAATTATATAAGTTTCCAACTAATTCAGTATAGCCCCCTTTTAAAACATTGTAATATAACAGCTTCAAATCGGGTAGAGTCAAATTTGTTATAGGAGAGCTTAACGTTGAAAACTCCGGGTACCAAGAAAACGTACTACCTGTTTTCTTTAAAATGTTTGATCTTATCCAAGCTCTTAACTCCGGTACATATGCCATATCTTTGTATATTGTGTAGGTGTATGTATCAGGAACACCATATTCAAATCTTAATAATTGAATAAAATCATTTGGAATTAAAGTTGCAACACCATGAAATTCAGTTAATCTCAATGGAGATAATAACTGTAGACTACTAAAATGACTGTTTCTACAATTAAATATCTTTAAAATTTTGTGCAATGTATATCTTTGATCAGCAGAAAACTTATTATCTGAACCTTTACCCTTAGTCATTAAATTTCTTTCATCGTTCGCCATGTCCTTTATTTTTTTAATTTCATCTTTTGATAGTCCATTCTCAGTAGTGTTAAATAAGTGTTCCAATTCAAATATATTCATTGATGCTAAACCCGAAGTTGGGCGCTGGATTAAATTGATAGTTACATTATTTTTGACTTTTTCTATATTATCACCAACATTTTTTTTAAAATAATCCTCCATATAACCTTTAATAGGGGATTCAGTTACTGAGATACCAGTTAAATCAATATATAAACCTGAATTAATATCGATGAAACGTGCATCGATATTGTTTTTACCATTACCATTGGTCCTAGTAGTAATGCTCGATCCAATATCAACTAAATATCTACCATTACCTTCTCTTGGATCCTCAACAATCAAACTTTGATTAAAATATTGTGCCAATAAATGTAAATGTTTTATTGGTAATTGCAAATCAAAGTCATTATCCCAAGGGAAAGTCAAACCATTATATAAATAACCGTAAGCTGTACCGTGTGATAACCAAGATATTATACCATTAGATCTGGTAAACTTTTGAAATGTTCTAATCATAGAATTTAATCTTTGTTGATATTCTTGTTCATCATCTAATAAATTACCATTGAAAAATCTTTTGTCTCTATGCCAACCCATCCCTTTGAAGCTTTTGATATTATTTGCTTCTGTGAAATATTTGAGGGCAAGGGATGGTGGAGTATCCATAGAATAAACCAAACTATCTAAGTATAATTTTTCATGAGAATCAAGATTTTCTTTTGCTTTTAGTTCATCGATTTTTCCAAAAACATCAAAATCAAAGTCTTCTTCTTTTAGTTCAAAAAAATCTTGTTCAAAAGCCATTTTTTCACCACCTTTGACATCTACAACTAACGAAGCTGCAACATCCGAATCTACAAACTTATCATACATGGAAAAATGATCAAATACATAATCATATTCTGACTGATTATGCCTAACATCATAGTTTTGACCTAATGTTGTTGGTTTTTTCTCATATTCAACATTTCTTTCTAAGAAATCATGCAACATTTCTGATTCTATAATATTTTTAGCTTTATCTCTTTGTTCTAAAGGAATTCTAAAGGAACTTTTATGGCCATTTAAGACAGTAATAGATAGAGGATGGGTAATATTAGTTAACAGATGATTTCTAGCTTGTAATTGGTACACTTCAGGTCTAACTTTATCATATAACTGAGTAATTTTTAGCTGTGGTTCGAACTGTTTAGAGTGATCTTTTGGATCATTATTCTTCGCAAGATGAGATTTAGACGAAGCTATACAATGTTGGTGTAAAACAGAAAAGACATGTGTTTCTGACATGCCTCTCTGTTTCGAATACCATTGCATGTCGTTATATTTAATTCTATCATTATGGAATAAAGGCATTCCAATTTCTTCTTCGATTTCTTGTAATTTTTCTAATTCAAAAGCGGCGTCAAAAAGGAAAGGACATTGTATTGAAGTATTTTCTAGTGATCTAATCTTATTATATTCATGAAAATCAGCCCAATCATACCATGAAAAGGGGACTTCTGTCCTTGAATTAATGGATTTTTTAGTTAATAGATAATCAATATAAACCGACCAAACTAACCTTGGATCACTTTCGTAGAAATGTAAATTATTAATAGAATCAACTTTTGTGTTTCTGTGTGGACCGACTTGAATAGTTAGCAGATTTTTTTGTAACTCATAAGTGTCTAACCATTGATATGCTGTATCAAATCTTAGTTTTTTATATAAAATTTTACCTAACTGGTCGTTAGCCAATGGTACTGACTTTGTTCCATAGATATCCTTTAAGAAGGAAATTGGATCATTTAAAAGACCGGCAACTGAGCTAGTCGTTGTTTGAGAATATGAGTCGGATCCTCCGTTTGGTTTATATTTAATAACCGATGCAAAATTATTTTCTTCATTCCGTGTATCTCTATTGCCAGAATTTACAGTTATTATGAGAACATTTATAATTAATAATGTAAATATGACTTTCACGATCAATTTTGATCTGATTATTGAGTTCAGCAATCGTTTAGCATTATACTCCAATATATTCATTTTCTGCAATCAAATGATATATATTTATGGATAAATATTATTCTTGTGTGACAAAAGTTTCCTGACGATATATTTGCTAAAAAAACAATATATACCAGTCAGTTCAAATGAAAAAAATGATGTTTCCTTTGTCAGATGATATTTTATGTAAAAGTATTTCAATAATAAAAAATTGAATAAAGTTTTCTTATTAAGTATGAAATTCTACAAATTCGATGTTATATGACCAGCTGTAGAATCAAATGCTATTTGAAAAGGAATGTACGTAAACATATATATATATATATATATATATATATATATAAACATAGAGAAATTATACTGAATAAAAAAATTAACAGTGCATCATCATAGGTATTAATTCTGTTGTTACTATTACAATAAAATAACCAACTATTACGCTAGGTTTATGCCATGTATCTATATAAGTATTGATAATAAAAATAACTGCGTACCAGTTTTTTTCTCCCCGCTGATGATCAAGAATGAAAATGGAAACTTGGCTGTTACAATTTCGTTAAAACCATCATATCACCCACCCATATTAGGAAATATTATCAATAAACTACATAAAATTAACCGGTAAGGATTATGCTATCAAAAAAATTGAAAAATTGAGAATACTAAAAAAATGGAAGAAGCAAATAAATAGCTTCGCAAGTAATAGATAGAGTGAATTGTCAGTAGCTATTGTATTGTGTATTTGAATAAATACGAGTTGAAGGATGATGAGCTTCTTCTATTATGTGCATAAAGAAGTACAATTTTAAATGCATGACGTATACAGTAAAGTAGGAAACTATAATGAATGTATACAAATGACATTTATTTAAAAAAAACTGTTTAAATAAGGGAGGAGAAACTTCATCACAAAGCTAGAAAAATTGAGAAAATTTGCGAAATATTCTAACATTCATTGAACTTGGCTTGAATTCTGATCCATCTGTCTGTTTGTTGTCTTCTCTATGCATTTTTCGTCAGAGCACTTCTGCTTATCAGGTTTTTTTTCCCATATAATTTTTTTTAAATATATAGGGAGTTTTTTTTTTTTATCTATCCATCACATCCAAATTACTCGTCAGGGTTTTTGATATGTTAAACGGAACGGAATCAAATATTTAATGAAAAAACATTCTCAAAGCACGATTAGAAAACACCCAAAACTGCCCGAACTGAAGAATAGAGAACAAACTCAAAAACAAACTCGAAGACGAACATTGGGACAATGAAATAATAATGTACGAGTAATCGAGTTTCACGAACAGATATACTGTACAAGCATTTGCACTTCTCTCCCGCTAAGAGAAAGCATGTTAGATCATCTTCTGAGGATTGATCTGTAAGAATATGCGTGAGACGAGCCCCGTTTTCTCGTTATTCGAGAAGGCTTATGTCGCAACAGGTGACAAGAATAATAAAATAAAAAAGAAAAACTAAGAAATTGGGGACGAATAAAGTGTACATGTAGGCAATTTTTGTGAAAGAGAGAACAACGGGAATCAATTTGGTTCCGTTTTCCGGTTGACTAACAAATTATAGTACGACTACAGTAGTTCCATATTCTAATGGAATTTGAAAACTGTGTATAACCAATTATGAAGGAAATTAAGTCAGTAAGAAACTTTATTTTCCTGCACGCTTTTATTGAAAAAAACATAATTGTAAGCCAGTATTAAATGTTTATTAATACTCCGATTATCACGCCATAACAAAGTTGCAAGAAAAATGCGTACAACATTTTCTGCTTGTTGTTTTACTTATGTTCAAAGCTTATATGCTCTAAGAACTGTTACGTATAGATTACCGTCTTGCCAATTTTGATAATCTTTACGGATCCTCCATGCATAGAGAATTTTCTGATTCAGCTGATAACTAGATTTTCAATATTTTGTATACAACACACGTTGACGAGTATAGTATTTCTATGATGCATTAACTGTTTTGCATTTGAGCAGAGCATATACGTATAAACTTTATTTTTTTTTTTTGACTCTACTGGACAATTTTATTTGCTTTGAACACGAAAGAATGACCGATTTTAACAAAATATGTATCATTATGTATTTTTATTCCGAATGCGTACCAAGAGTATGTCAAGTCACCAAAAAACAAAACATATCGCAACACCGACAGGAAAATATATATTGAAAAGTTCTCGATGAGCTTCCGAGAAAAAGAACTGGCCAACTACGGAATTTCACTGACTGTCTGGACGATAATAAAAATGCAAATGTAACAATGGTAATACGTGAAATTCGCGTAAACAATGATGTACAAGATAATTTGTTGAACAATCAACAAAAGCCTACTATTGTTCCCATACAATTCTCAACTAAACTAAAAATTTTGTGAACTTTAGTTATCCTCATTTTAAGAATATATATAGAACCAAAAGTATCATAACAGTATTATATAAAAAATAGTTCTGTATTGGTACTTCAAATATTAAGTAATATTGAGGCTTTGGAAGGCTTAGAGAATGTTTCAACTAAAAACAAAGCCTTACCTGCTTGATATCTAATATTATTCCATAGTGTTTACATGTGTTAAGAATAGCATATCTATTGTCTGTAAGGTGATTAGTGAAACTCGAAAATAAATTAAGCCAAGTGACATTAATTATTTCTTGTAATGACATACAAAACATTCTTGGTTTAAAATGGAGCTCTACCACAGCAGCCGGTGATTTCGTATTACAATCCTACTTCTTATTTTAAATTTCTCTCTCATCCGACATAGCCCAGAATTTTAAAGATGTGGAGAAAACATGAACGTGAAAAAGTTAAATGATTGCTTACCCTAAGTAACATATTTTAATTTTAATTCCTTTAACAGTATTGTTCAAATATATAAACAGTTATTTATTGATATCTATATTATAAAAATATTCAATGTTGTAATGATACAAAAAAAAGCATGAGAGATTTGATTTTTCGCTAATCTTCCTTGTTCTCTGACTTATTCTTATTTTCTTCTTTTGGCTCGTCTATTTCAACACCAAGTTCCTTTAATTTATTTTTAAGTTGATTAACCGATTTTTTCAATGTCTCAATTTCCTTATAAGCATTACCTAGCTCTTCCTGTAATTTTTCATTAGTGCCTATTAATCTATTAGAATTTTGATCGTTGACCAATTTTTGCAAGGTCCATTTTTCAATATTAGCATTTTCAGTTTCCTTTAATTTTTGAATATATTCTGCTGCTCTCGCTAATGTAGTTGCTTTACTACTTTCTTTTACAGGAAGCAACTCACTTAATTTGGCAATTGCTGTATTTATGTTTTCACGTCTTCTTCTCTCGACTTCTTTGTGAGAATCTTTACGTTGTTGTTTCCATTCTGCAGTACCAGCATCGGCCATTGGCTTACGTCCTCTTCTCGAAGGAGCATTAACAACCTTCATCATTGTGTCACTTTCTTCTTTATTTTCATCATTTTTACTGTCATCGTTGTATTCAGCAGTTTTTTCTGTCTTTTCGCCAGCACTCAAAGTGACTTCAACTTCATCCCCATTGACGTCTTTCATCGTCTCATCTTCGTTGATCAATTGGTCATAATTTGCAGCAGCAGATGCAACAGCGGCAGCTACTGCATCGTCATCATTGTTTTCCAAATCATCCTGTTTTTCATGATCCTGCTCTAATAAAGCGTCATCGATATTCTGATCTTCATACTCATTATTCAACTCAGAGGTTGACCCTTCACTCATTTTTTTAAAATCATGCTTATGTCTTTTAATAACATTAGTAGTTTCATCTTCCGTGTCGCTTGTTTCTCTTTTTGACGACATCGCTTTATTGTGGATATGTAACTTGGTTAAGGATGCTTTATTATTATCTCTTTTGGAAAAAATTTCAGTTGTACTTTTCGTAATATACAGCGAAACTAAAGTATTAAACTATAAACTGCAATGCTATCCTAACTTGGATGATTATTTAATTATATAAAATATCTAAAAAAAGCAGTATATATACAAGCTACACTTCAAGCTTTAAAATGTAAACAAAACAAGTAATTGAAAACGTGATTTCCACGTGGAAAAAATTATTTATTTTTATTGCCAGACTGTATTTATATGTTTTTTGGAAAAAAAAAGTTAATGGAGACGAAGAAAAATCCAAATAAAAACTAACATACATTATGCACAGAAATCTTTTCAAAGCTCGCTTGCCGTGGTGTTTATTTTTCTCGAGATCACAGTATTTTTGCGGAGAAAAGTTTTGCAAAAAATCAAATCAGGGATATTCTCTGGAGTCAACGAGTAATTGTTTTATTGGTCATGTGTTTTTTTTTTATTTTTTCCTTAAGCGTGACGGCAGTACTGTAGCTCTGTATTATATGCATGTTGTATGCGTGTTGTATGGGTTTATCATTGATAGCCTAGCAGCAAAGAAATTGGAAAGGAATCCGTGATCGGTATAAGAATTTCCTAATTGAGAGATAATGATAGATCAGGTCAGGTGAGCATTTCTGGTGGAAACTATTAACCTTTTGACATCAACATATGTACACACTATCTTACACCTTCGTTCCTTGCGACTGCAATTTAACATATTTGGATGTAGTATATACAATTTGCTATGAGTATGAGTATGAGTATGATATTATATCACTTTTTAAATGAAACTATTTGCTATAATTATATTATTTTATTAAACCTGCACAAAAAAAAGGTAAAAAAAACACTGTTAAAATTTATTTCTACTTTAATGAAAATGATCTTGGGCCCCGCAACGAATTTATACTGTTAACAACATTCATGTGATTATGAATGAGTTTCTTGTTTCTTAAACTTCCTTTTGAAGCACTTAGATCACTTCTAGAAGACGATGCTAATGATGAGGTATTCGAAAATGTTCTTGGTATGTAGGAGTGAGAAGGTGATGAAGCTGTCGAAGGGATGGATGGAGAACGATTCGAGAAGTTGATATTTACCATTCTGTTAGGCAATGGCTGAGAAATTGGAATCGGAGTTGTTATTTTGTTTTCCGTAATTGACTCTACTTGTATGGATTCATCATTCTCATCTAAAAGTTCTTCAAGTTTTTCTTTGACGGAATCTTCATTTAATGTAAATAAATTTGGGTCCTGGACTTCCTTCTCAAAATGATCCGGATCACTATGTTTGCTGACAGATTTATTTAATTGAGGTGAGGCTGCGATATCGACTAACGATCTCGACTTTATTTTCGACGTTGCTGTCGATTGTGATGCATTGTAATAACCGATTTGTGAATGATTGTTCATAGATTCCTTTAAAAGAATGTTTCCGTTCTTACTCTCTCCTTTTGAAGATTCTGATGTACTGATGTAAAACATGGAGTCGCTGCTATGATTTTGTTCTTCAATTGTAGATTTCATTGAAGTAGCACTACTTACAGCCTCCTCATTTGTGCTCTTTGGTGGCCTAATATCAGGCATGTCATTGTTATATTCATCATAGGCACCAACACAAGTTTCAATGCTCTTAAACCAAGGATCTTCAAATAAGTCTTCTAATGTATAACGAGTCTCGGATTTGGGATCACTTAATCTCCAAGCAACTCTAGAGGCGTGTTCATCGCGGAAATTTTTGGATAGTGAATATTCTGAACCAGGTCCAGGCTTATACTCACCGCGTTTTCTGAAATATTTATTTTGGTATGATATAAAATTATCATAAGAAGTCTCAAAACTTCTGAATCTAGAATCTGTATTACATGATTCAAAAAATGGAGTTGTACCATTTATCAAGGTAAACAATATTATTCCTAATGCATACGTATCTAGAGCCAGTGGATTGTATGGTTTCTGCAAACTTTCAGCATAATTCTTCTTAGAATCAAAATACATAACTTCAGGTGGTGCGTAAGGTGGAGAACCGATCATACCTCTACATGTTTTAACCGGACTTGTGAAATCATTCGGTATTTCATGATACCAATCGGAAATACCGAAATCAGTTAATTTACATATACCTTCTTTTGAAAGTAATACATTCTCTGGTTTTAAATCTCTGTGTGCAACACCATTTTCATGGCAAAATTTGATACCTTCTGCCACTTGTTTGAAAAGACAGAATTTTTCTTCTATTGGAACGTTTTTCCAACCTGATTTTTCAATTAGTTGAAATAAATCTCCCTCCCCAAGTTCCATGACGAATCCCCACCCTCTTGTGGTATAAGTTGTCGTAGCTACCTTCTCTAGACAATATGTATTAATGACATGAATATTATGACTCAATGATTTTGCGATAATGAATTCTTTGGAACATCTTTTGTAAAACTGTTCAGGGGTTTCTTTATAAATTAAATTTAGTTTCTTTAATGCGTAGACGTTTTTAGCTCTATATGATGATCTTATTTTTCTTACTTCACATGAACCACCTGAACCTAGAGTTCTGTTCTCCTTATCAAGAATAAAATTATCATTCAAATGAACACTGCATTGCTTAAAATTTTCGGGTAGGAAATTATTTGGATCTGCGATGGGAATTGGCAATAGCCTGATTTTGGCATCACCGTCATGCATATAAAAACTAAAGTCACTGGCATTAGCCGTATTTGAGGAGCTTCCCAGAAGACCTAAGTTTGATGTATTGCTGTTATTATTTATTCCAAAAGGGTTATATACTATCGATTTCTCTGTTGCATCAGTGAAACTGATATTATTATTACGGCCTGTGGTCATACTGCTTGATCTCTTGGCTGCTGTATTATTAAAAGATTTTTTTGGTGGGGAAACCGAAGTTGAACCAGTATTCATAAATGGGTTTGAGTTTTGTTTTATCATTTTTTTAGCTTTCTGAGAGGTCACAGGGGTGCCTGTTGCAGGTCGTGCCTCTTTATTAAGACTTATGACCGAAGTTGTGCTGCTTTTAAACAGTTTCTTTTTTAAAGAAAGTATGCCATTTGATGACGTCGGGGTAGCCACTTTCGTTGATCCACTGCTACTGCTACCGCTTGATAAAAAATTCATGTTGGTTTGTTCAATATAGAAAATGCCGGGTGTCTATAAAAATGTTTTCTTTTGCCAGTTGTAAGTGTAATATTATTGCTCAGTGAAATATAAGGTAAATAGACGATATCTGCATCATAGAATGGTACCTGCGCGCAATATCATATAGATGCCTTGAATATAAATATATATTTGTGTATATATTCCAATTTGGGTTTTTCTAGGGTAATCAATGTTCTGAGTCACACAAGCAAAGTAGTGAACGACAGAAAGGCTACAAGTCCAAACATAGCTACTAATATACGAAGAATAAGAAAAACGTCTGTTCCAACCTATACCCATTCAAATGGCAATGGAGAGAGACATCTATTCTTGCATCCATAAGTACATATATAAATATAAATCATCAGTAAAATATCACTAACTATAAAGTCCTAAAAAATAAATAAGCAAAACGATGGCTACAGGTAGTGCATGCTGCACTATCTTAAAATTGATGTTTTTACTGTGAAGAAATTTTTTTACGTTCTTTCCCACAATTTTCTGCCTTTATCTCATGATATTTTTTTTATTTCCGCAGACTCGCGAGGGAAAACTCAGCGAAAAGTAAAAGTTAATAATAAAAATGTCAAAAATTTCAAAAAAAGATGCCCACTTCAATTGGAAAATTTCATGAAAACAGGAGCATCAACTTTTTCAAAAACAAAGAAATCCAGGAAAACAAGAAAAAGGCATGTCAAGGACCACGGCGATATGTGTGCAAATATGGATAGAAGACGGAAAACGGAGAACGGAAATAGCTTTTCGGAGCTGCATGCATATGTTGTCCGAATAGAGTGGAAAAGTAAAAAGAAGTGTATATTGTTCTCGGACGAAGCTTTTCCATGACTGCAAGAAGACAACCACTTAGAGTACATTTTGTGGCTTTCTTTCTCTACTACGATATTGTTTTCTGTTTTTTGCACTCCAAATGTAGACTAGTTCGTATATGACATAATCTTATCCATTGGTATGCTGTCTCGTTGTGTTCTCTTGTCATGATCTTCTCGACGGCGAGCATGACTCCGTCATAGCGTAGAGGAACTGTTTTACAGTAATGGAAATAAATAACAAGAAGCCAAATTGGTAGGTCAAGAAACGTTTTTTCATGATGCATTATCAGGTAACGGAAAAGGCTACTAGGAAAAGCCATAAGAAAGCGTTATGAGAGAGCGGATTCAGGAAAAAATCATTGCGACAATTGTCGCATTGCCAGAACGTGCAACTCCCGCAAACTGGTCTCGCATACCGTTTCCTCATGGAGTCGCTTTCTCGTTTTATTTTTGGAGTGGAAGTTGAAGCGGCAATCATACACAATCGGCCAATGAAGGGAACATTAACCTGCCCACAAGTGTGAGTATGTACATGGCTGCTGATTTAGTTTCTGAGCGGGGAACCTGGGGTTGGCTTATACCCTTCCATAAAAATAATAACACATCTGTTCAAGGTGCACAATTGAGTTGCTGTTAATAGTGTGAGGGAATCCAAAAAGAATGGAAATTTCTTTTCTTATGTAAAATAAAAATTAGCTATGTTGGTATGAAACCATCTTGAAAAATAATCGTCTTAAGCAGTCCTTGTTGCATGTCTTGTTTGATATGCGTTGTTGAGGGAAAGAAAAAGAAATCCTACAGAGGGTATGGAAACCGATACTCCGAGCTTACGGAGTACTGTTCCGCAAACATAGCTTATTTCGCCTTCGTGATGACTTGTTGCGATGTGGGGTTTGGAGCATAGTATATATTGATTACAAGAAGCTTTTTATATGTATGTGGTCTTTTTTTATTACTACGATTAGAATTATTTCTATTTTGGTAATTCTTTGATATTTACTTTACTGAAAATGCTAAAAATAGGAAAATGCATTAATTTTATATTGTTCTGTCGTTATAGTTTGTTTTGATTCATCATAGATCAATTCAGTAACATCTTCAATGCTTTTATTAGTGACGTTTAGTATCTTAAGGTGTGATGTGACGTTTTCTTGTGATTTCGTGTCGTAGTTATCGATTTTTCTAAATATTTCAAAAAATTTTTCTTTCACTTTCAGTTGGAATGCTATGTTTTCGTATCTTTCCTCACCAAAACCCTCTCTGTTCTTATTTTCATGGTCATTCGTCAAAAAAATGGTTAAATCTGGTTTTATTAACCCTTTGTCGCAGTTTATACACCAATCGAGGTCCATTCCCTCTATTTCTTTGGCCAAAGAATATGCGACGCCGCTGTATACGTATCTATCCAAGATGATATAGTATCCATCGTTCAATAATTTTCTTATTTCGTTAATAGATTCCCACCTGTTGGCAGAGAAAAGCAAATGAATGGCTTGGTCACTTAAATTATTGGAGCTATTCGTTAAGTATCCGTTGATCAACTTACCAATTTCACTTTCACGATTTGGAAATTTAAATTGCCTGACCTTCTCTACCTGAAATTTGTCTTTTAAGAGTTCGGCTAATAGGTTGCATTGTGTGGTTTTGCCCGTTCTATCCAGACCCTCAAGAAGAATTAATTTACCTCTAGTTTCCATGATCACCTCTAGAATTCCCTTCAATTGTATATATTATTAAGTCTTGCCAAGAGTAGTTGAAAAGATTACAAGTATCTACTATTTTATGAAAGCTACTACTAACTAACCATTGGAATCAAAAATTAGAGGTTTTTAATTTAAACAATCATTTATTTATTTATAATTAACATCGGTTTATGTGAGATGAGTAGATAAAATTATTCATTTTATCGTGTGAAAGAATTGACGCGTAATTGTTTTACGTTCGAAGACGCAGCTTCGACTGTCTTAATTGAGAAATAAATAAATGAAAAAATTTAAATAACGAATTGAAGATGTCAAAAAATAGATTATTTTTATATGATATGCTATTTAATTAGTACATTGAGTCTCGCTCTTCAACTATAGCAATAATTTCTGAATGCTTGTGTCATAAACTTGTTTGATCGTTATCTAGTATGCTTTCCTCTTCAGAAGTACAATGAAAGTTAGGAAGATGCCGCTTTTAAACTTTATATTTCTTGATCGTCAAAAAAAGTGAATATATCAAGATTGCGGATTTTAATGAAGGTCGATATCCATTGATTCTTTTGTGCTCCCAAATTGCTGTAGCTGATGTTGATCCTCTGAAGATATGTCATATAACGAATTTTGAATACTCTCTGAATTTTCAAAACCAACCTGTAAATTTGCTTGATCACGTAAAAAATATCCCTCTATCATATAATCCTCGGTCTCGGAATATAAGGATAGGTTGTCATGGATATCTACTTGGTTGCCAAAAGAGCTTTGTGTCTGTGTCTCTATGCTCCGTGAGTAATTTGGTTCGGCAGGTGTTGGAGCAGGAGTTGGGGTGAATATTTTTCTTTTTCTGTCTGAGTAATCATCATTGACATCATAATTGATGATGCTTGCATTGTTTTTGACTAGAGCTGCTTGAAAATCCTGCTGTGTAAACTGTGTGTATTCGTTATTATAGTTTAGTTTTATTCTTTTACTCTTGTAGTTGTCTGTTGTTTCTTGTCCTCGATTTTGCTTATTCGAATTGGCGAAATATTGGTTGAAAGCATTGCCATCGATTGGATATTGTATCATTGTATGAAATCGTGTTTGTCAGAAAGTATGCCAATATGTGTGTACCCCTACGAGAATCGCGCTTGTCCAACTACCAGTTGTTTGTTATACAGTATATTTTATATATGTTTTCCCATGCAATCGAATACTCAAATATGAAAAACTGAAAAACTGAAAAACAGTAATTGCGCGATATTGATATTGCTTTTGGCCACTATTCGATTCCAAAGTATCTTCAAACACTCAAAACGGCTTGATTCAAAAAAATACTACTCTGAGAGAGAAGAGCTTCAAGAAATAACAATACAGAAGCTCGGCTTGGAAGCACCATCAAGTATTTATTTACCTTTATATACATCACATATATGAACTCTTGTGTTACAATAACAGGCCTAGAAAAATTTTTAATAAGAGATACAATTGTTTCACTGAGAACACTCTTCAAGAGCAAAAACTGAATATGCGAGACTTCTGGCAAGAGCAACTAGGAAACCATACCTGATGCGCCCTCCATTAACCAGAGCAGAAGCCACATGAAGAAAAGCCCTTGACACTGCACGGATAATGCTTCTTCGTTCTACCTTTCCATTGCTATATGGACGTCGTGTGCAATTTCGAGGCTAATGATAAATGATACGCAATTTTCTTCCACCTTTGCTGTGTATGTGTTCTTGTGAAGCTTGCGTTCTTACCCGCAGAGAATGTTTTCAATATTTCCATTCTTTCATTTTTCTTGGACCTGTCTCTCTGCCTCTTTCCAGCGGCATATATCTGCTTGGTCCCTGAAGTGTCAGGGTAAATAGCACACGAGTCGCTTGTGTCTTGGCCGGGCGCTGGGTATCTGTCACGTGACCACGGTCTTCTTGCAACAAAGGAGTGTTGGTGAATTGGGGGCCTGGCCTGCCTTCGCAGCAGAGGGAAGAGGAGACAAGATATATAGCGATGTGGAGCTGGCTGAACCTACACGCGTGCACACGTACGCATAGATGTATGTGTGGTTGTGTATATGTATCTCGACCCTTAGGAGTGCACCAGCGTTAGCTCAGACAAAGACCTCTCCCAGCATGTCCTTGATCGTGCTTTACTGTCGGTATAATGCCACTTTTTAAAATTTTAACTTTATTGTTAAGCATGCTTGGTGCCAGATATTTTGTACGCGGCCAACTCTGTTCCGCTTCCCCCTCCAATATCAGATTCCATTTGGCATTTTAAAAAACATACTGAGTAGAAAATATTATCCTAGAAACTGATTGAAAACTAATTCGTGAGAAAAATGTTGCCTGTCGAATCAAAGTCTACAGCCCAATATATATAGTAACGTCATATTTGGCCGACTGGGATAAGATATACAATTGTTCTCAGCTGTGGTTGATCCACTGTTGCAATCGAGGTTTTACAGTTTGGAAATTACGATTCTACTGAACTATTTAGATACTCTAACTGGCTCTTCAGCAAGATCTCTCGGTTCATATTATTATACTCTTCAAAGAGAACCTGTGTTGTGTCCAGTAATCATTTTGAGCAAAAGCTGGGGATTGGAATAAAGAAAGAGAATCAGCAATACACGATTTTTAGAAACAACCTTTGTATTTGGCAGGTTTCATTACAGTGGTGCATTTTTCATAGAAGCTCTTTTTTTTTCTTTATGTATGCACATATGCTTATAAGTAAGAAAAATTGGTTATACATACACAATTTCATAGAACTATAGACCTTACACCAATATTGATACATGCAAAACAGCGATTATTTCAAGCGATCTGCCGTATCGACAATCCCCAATTCCGACCCCATAAGGGTAGGTGTAGTTGGTTTATCGTGGCGTAAAGGATGGGCTTTAAAAGCGCATTATCCAGCAATTTCTCAACTTCCTTCCCAATTCCAAATCACTGCATTGTATAATGAAAAAATTGAAACTTCGGTAGAAGCCATTCAGAAACTCAAGCTGGCAAATGCTAGTGCATTTCCCACTCTAGAGGCGTTTGCATCCTCTACAAATATTGATATGTTTGTCGTGAGTAATTTCGTTCCAGATCACTATGAAACAATACTTTCATTGATGAAGCATTCAAAAGAGAACCCAAATTTAAAATATATATTTGTAGAATGGGCAATAGGTAGCTCAATTCATCAAGTTGAAGTTATTTATAAGGCGGTTGCCGAAAGAGGTTTACAATCAATTGTGTCCTTACAAGGAAGGAAATCACCATACATATTAAGGGCCAAAGAGTTGATTTCGCAGGGTTATATCGGTGAAATAAACTCAATTGAAATTGCTGCAAATGGTGCGTGGTATGGTTATGATAGGCCTATGAAATCACCTAGTTTTCTTTATGAGATGGAAAATGGTGTTAACTTGGTCACTACTACATTCGCACATACGATGGATATTCTTCAATATATAACGGGGTCATATTTTTCTAGGGTAAATGCCATGTTGTTTAATAATATACCTGAGCAAGAGCTACTGGATGAATATGGACAAAAAACTGGGAAAACTGTCCCAAAATCTGTACCTGATCATCTACTATTTCAAGGAGCTTTAATAAATGGAAATGTACCAATTTCCTGCAGTTTTAAAGGTGGCAAACCAACGAAAAAATTCACAAAAAATTTAGTGATTGATATTCACGGCACCAAAGGTGATATTAAATTAGAAGGTGATGCTGGTTTTGCGGAAATCTCCAATCTTGTCTTATATTATAGTGGCATTAGAGAAAATGACATCCCAACAGCGCCTGGGCAAACAAGCTATGATTCCACGAAGGAACTAACTGAAGTCTATCACTTAAGAAATTACAACGCTATTCTAGGAAACATTTACAGATTATATCAATCAGTGGCTGATTTTCATTTCAATACTCATAATTTAGGAAATAAACCTCCTCAGTTTATAATGCAAGGATTTGAATTCAAAGGCTATCCAACATTAATGGACGCTTTAATTTTGCATAGACTAATAGAGAATGTTTACCGTAGTAATATAATAGGGTCGACAGTTAATGTTAGCAATATAACACAACATTCATAGATATAATGAGATATTATGAATGATGAACTTGACGAATCTAATGAACACGAAAAAAAAAATTGTTATTAATTATTTTTACATATTCTTAATAATCATGAATTATAAACAATTAATTATTTAAATGTGTAAAGGACACAATCACATATCATTTAATTTTTTAAGGAAAATTTGACAAAACTCTTCTAACGCTTCATTATAATGAATGCCACCATATAACATAGTATTCAGGTAATCTAATGCTAATTGTCTTCTAGATTCCGTATTTAAATTTGTACTGGAATCGGTACTATCTGAAACATCAGTTGTCAAAATTCTATATACCTTATGCAAATGAAATTTAACTGTATTATATTTTAATAATTGTTGTAGTTCTGGTGTATCATGGAAAATCGAATTATATACCTCAGTTGGTAAAACGATTTCATTGTCAGATTTCATAGTAGATTCTTGTTTGGTTATGTGTGTTTCTTTTTTATCATCAGACTCATCAAGATCATTATGAGTATGCTTTTCTGTATTTTTATAACAACTTAAAGAGCAGTATCGTACCCCACATTTTGGACATTTATAATTATATTCATTTTCATGACATATTCCACATTTTTCTTTACTAGCCATTACAATGAGCTAATTGTTGTTGTGTAACATATATATGTGACTTTTTATGCTCGCTGGCTATTTCCATTTAATAATCAACTAGCTTGATTATTGTTTTATTTATATAAATGTACTTTATCATATGACACGGTTTGTGTTGCATGAAATTTTTTAGCGTCAAAAATTTATGTTTGATTCTATGAAAATAATGTATGTGAAAGATGTTAACTATAGTTACAGGCCCATCTAAATATACTAAAAAGTTGGATATATGAAATCAGGATATTTTTATTGTTTTTATAGACAATTTGTTCTCATTTCGTTTAGAAGTGTAATGATATCGTTAGGTTGCATTTTTTCCAATTTGGTTGATAAAAAAGCCTGTTCTGAATTAGTTAAACTTAAGTAAGACTCACATAAATCACCATCAATTACATTCTGGACAGGGGCATAATAACTTCTATAGTTTATATGATCTCTTTGAACAATTGTGTATGCACCTTCTGGAATTTTATCAGAAGAAGAATTTATAATATCTACATGTAGCAAATTGCTATTTTCATTATTTTTCTCATCTTGAAAGATTAACTTTTCTTCTTTGTGATCTTCACTTTGGAAAAAAAATAGTTCGTCCATATTTCTTAGAACACTCTCTATTGAAATTAATGAAGCTACTTGATTTTTTAGAATCAAAGGTATTAGACAACCTATAGTGCCTTGCAAACCTGTATAAATAATTGTAGGGCGGTCTGATAAAATTGAATCTCTTATGAGATGAAATTTCAATATTATATCATTAACAAAATAGTGATTTTTCAACTCAAATTTGAAAGGGCATTCATAAATATTAGGTAATTTGTGCAGTAGTGACTTTTTGGTTAAAGCCCAATATTCTTCTATGGACTCTGTAACGATCTGATTATCTTTTTTAGACAATCTTAAAGTCCATATATTACCAAACTTATCTCCTCCAATAACGGTTGACTCATCTAAAAATTCTATACTTGTAACATGTCGCTTGCAGACATCATCAGCTACAGGTATAAATATGTTATCTTCCTCATTAAATATAAACATCATTATTGACTCTCTAATATCACCCACTACAATTCTCTTGTTTTTCCAATTTTTTACTATGGTTATTTTTGTGATCGATGGCGGAGTAACCGTAATAGATTTCTTTAATAATTGCTTCTTACCTAAGTTATACATAATAATATTTCCGAATATAGGAGCTAGTAGCATGTTTTTAAATGTAGTTAAAGAATGTATTTTGTCATCAGTATGGGTTTTATGAACAAGAGACAAATCAAATTTTGTTTCACCCTTTTTCAGGCTCGATAATGAAAATGCAAATGTCACCAATTCTAAGTCAGACGTCGACAACACTATATGACACATATTGGAAGAGAATCTAACCAATGTAGCTGATAAACATTGTGTTTCTGGCAAAATAAAATACTTTTCGTTTTTTGACATACAGAATATAGGCTCTTCATTTTTTATTACCGAAATAACACATTCGTCCTTATATAAATGTTGACTGATCAATATTTTTATATGAGCATTGCTGTCATATGTTAGAATTGAGCAAGTATAGAATGAACGCTTATCCAAAAAAGTTTCTTCGTCGTCATCGTCGTCGTCTTCTTCTTCTTCTTCTTCTTCTTCTTCTTCTTCTTCTTCTTCTTCTTCTTCTTCTTTATTACTCTCATTATGATCTGTGTAAACATTTTTCGAGGTGTTTTGTTCACTTGAAGTATCCATTCCCTCGCTCATGGAGGGTTTCTCTATATTAAGTGGAGTAACCGATATATTGTTGAACCAAGTATCTATAGTTGGTAGTTTTTGAAATTGGCCAATAACCAACTCGCCATTAATATTTAGTCCACATACCCCATTTGAGTTTATATCACTAGTATGAAAATTACTAATAGCCTTGAATTTGGAAGAAGATAATGATGAAACTGGTCTAGTGTATACACATGAATTAATCTCGTAATTTATCCATGTATGTTCGTTTTGTACCACAACACATGTGATAGTTTTCATTCCAAATTTATCTTCACTGTTGTAGTCGTCTTGTTGGCCAATTTCATTATGGTCGTCATTTTCATTATCATCTATACCAATGTCAAAGTCTGGTGATATATTATCAAGCACGGATAATTTTACACTTTTTGGACCCATATATTTTGTTCTAATGTCAAAGATTTGAGAATCGATGTCATTTATTTTGGATTTGATATAAATACCGTTTGATAAACCGACATGCAAATCTAAATTTCTTGAACGAACAAGTTTGATATCAGAAACAGGAGCTAGCACAGCCTGCATTGATACAACTTCAAGAAATTCATCTGTGGAATCACTGGATAACGATATTATCTTTACAGTGGAATCTTGGCAGCCTACTGCAAGTATCTTACTCTTTTGTGAGTTCTCAAAGCTAATACAATTAATCGACTCTTGCATTTCTATTCTTCTCTGTAGCTCGTTGATCTCATCATTTTCAGATAGCTGGTTAAGTTCAAAATATGCAATTTCATAATTTGAAAGCGCAAGGGCAATTTGAGAGGCAGTACATGAGGCAGATATAATCCTTATACCAGCTGGTGGGTACCATTTCAAATTTATAGTAAATCCATTTTGGTTATTTATTTTGATTTGACGCATTTCATTTCTACATACTTGAACTATCGATCTTTTTCCAATAAAGTCAGCGAGTATGGTCGTATCCCCTTTTGTAATAAACGGATTCTCATCTAAGGTAAGTTCCTCAATGGAATCATTGTCGATATTTAAAATTGTTGTGGAATTTTCATAACCTAAAATTAATATTTTATGATACTTATTATCCAAGTCCTTAATTGGCCATAAATTTTTGACATTTTTGGAAATAAAGGTCGTTATAAGCGAATTTAATTCCACGCTGCTTTTAGTTGAAAAAATATTATCATTACAATGGTAAGTTAAAGTTAATGGTGTTGTTGACGAAATGATATTTTCACGTAATGGGTTCAGACATGTTAGTGAATCTGAAATACTTAAATTTTGTAATTTAACATGCGGTTTAATTATGAAATATTCCTCTGGATTTGTTGAAGAACAGGAATTTAAGGATAAAATATCATCACCTAAGCTTTCAAATTGGAATAAATGACAATTATTATATTCCGAATTATTAAACAAATAGCCATTTTTGAATATATGCAATTTTTCTGATTGATAAATAGAGTCAAAATATGACATTGAAGCTACAGGCCTATTTCTATTATTTTTATCGGGTCTCAAGACTAATTTCAATAGATCACCATTATTTGTTTGTAATAATACAAAAAAATCTTTTTTTAATTTTTGAATGGAAGAAGAAATTATCTTGACAACAGCCCTTTGATTTAATCTTCTTGGTATTTGAACCTTTAAGCTATAATATCCATTCATATCTTTTATTATAATAAAATTTTCAAATCCAATGAGAACAAAAGGGTTTATGTTTTCATCTGCATCTTCTGCATCTTCATCATTTATTAGTGTCCTTATTCCATACCTAGATAATTCTGGTAAGCTCATGAGAAAGTTTGCAGTAGGTCTAATACTGTAATCTGCTTTTTTGATAACATGATTTAAACTTAGATCTAAAATGTAAAATATTAAACGATAATCATTATTGTTATTTGTATCGATTTCAATAGCAGCAAAACAAGGATTGTTATATAATACATCACATACTGTCTCATCTAGTACTATCATATCTGGTCTATTTATTTCTAGCGGTGATGATATATTAAATTTGTCCTGCTGATAATCTAGTAAAAAACAAAGCTTGTTTTTTTCCATCGCTGAAACTAATAAGCACCGACCGTACAAATCAATATTCATATGGTATATTGGTGATAACCTACGAATACCTGTACGTGATAGAGGTTGGTTATACAACGTTTGTAATTTGATTGATCTGTTTACATTAATGAACTGGGTTATTGATAATACCCCGGAATCCGAAAGGATTGCTAACAATGTCTCAGCCTTGTTGGGGAAAGAAAATGATTCAATTTTTGTTATGATTGCAAAAATTGGTATCGTCGTTAAAAGTCTAAAATTGCCTTCAGTAATATCATAAAGTTCGATATGAGATTCAGTAGCTATGCATAATTGTAAAGGTGTTTTCTTTTTTTTTTCTGTTTCATTTTTCTCTTTATTTGATATATCTAATGCATTAGAAACAGAGATATCCACGAAGTACCCGATGCATGATTGTGTGTAATTAGATTGCTTCTTCAATGTCAAGTTATATAAGTATAAGTCATCTTCACCACGGATAATCATATCGTTTAGTTTAAATTTGAACTAAAACTGTATTTAATCGGGAGCCTACAATTGATTAGACCGTTATTCACTAATTATGCGTCATTAACTTATGAAAGATAATGATTCTTTTCCAAGATATTGCATTCTTTAAAACATTATCTTCTGGTGAGTATCATACTTTTATATATTTTTCCATGCTGTTTTAGTATTACCCGGACTCTTATTTTTTATTTCTTAGCAGTCTTGATAAAAAGTTCATCATCAATCTTTCAACAAAGCCTAAAATTATTTCCAATGGTTGACATTTAAATCCTACTTTTTATTAAATAAACCTATTGCATTAAAACTTGCTTTCAAAGGTTGAATTGAAAAAAAACAGAAGATAAAATTTTTTAAAAAACATGTCCTTTAGTTTGAGCAACTTGGTGCTTATTGTAAAATATATATGCGGTTCTTAGTTTATTAGCTCATATCGTGACCAACATTTCTTATAGTGGATCATGATTTTGCAAAATTAATAGAACCTATATAACTATTAAAAAGTTTAAAATCACCAAGAAAGATGACTTGGATAGCGTTCCGTACGGGACTCGAACCCGCAGTCTTCTCCTTAGGAGGGAGACGCGTTACCATTACGCCAACGGAACCTGAAAGATTTGTATTGGAACGGCAATATTTAATGGTTTCTATGTATAAATGAAAAGTTAGATATCAAAATTTCATAAATTTCAATTGTTTCAAAAATTAATATCTGATATTCAAATAAAATTTTGATAACGGAATAATTATTTCAGTTCATGATTAAATTCTCTTGAGTGAGACTTTTTGTTTTCTTATTTTACTCCCCCTCAATTATTATAATGTTTTCAAGAAATCTAAATACAATTAATCTTTGAAATTTAAAAAAATATTTATATGTATGTACAAGAGTAAAATTTTAAGAAGTATATCAATTGAGTTTAATAATTTAAAAATAAATATTAATTAAATTTCATTTCTAAATATATGCAAAATTTTAGTAACAGATAACATTGTTAAATAATAAAGTTTCAATTGGGCAGAAAATCTAAATTATCATCGAAAACTTTTTTAGATTTATCAAAGTATGCAGTAGTAGGGGTATATATATTAAAATTATGATGAACTTTGTGCATTTTATCCATTATTTCAAGGTTTGATTTTCTGAATTCATTATTTTGTCCTATAGTCTTTTCAAAATGACTTGTCGTATCTAATGGTTTCAAATTCCATTTTGAAGATCTTGCATTGAATTTCCGCTCGGTAGGGAGATTAAATGTATTGATGTTGCTATCTAATGACAAAATATAACTATCCACAGAGCCATTACTTAAAGTGTAGACATTATTTGTTGGTTTCTCAAAATTATTCACATATATGTCTAGCTCAGATGAGTCATTGGAAGAAGATGATATGTGTTTTTGTAGAGGTTGGAACTGCTTTTGAAGATCAAAGGTATAAATTTCGTCTCTAAAATAGCTCATAGCTGGATCCATGATCATTGACGAAAATTTGATCTTTTTATCTGCATAATTAAGTTCTGTGTCATAGTTTTGTTGCTCACTATCAACATCTAGAGTAATCTGTTTCTCAATATCATTGATATCATGTTCATTTTCAAAATATGGTTGAACATGAAACTCATCATATTCATACTCAGCATCCTTGTATTTGCCTCTTGTTAAATATTCAATTTCTAACAATTGATCAGTTGAAGTATCAAATGCACTTTTTTGATAATTATTTTGATTTTTAAACGTGTTTCCATAAATTGAATTGGTATGCTGATTTGGATAAATTTTTAACAAAGAGTCTGCGTAAGATATCCTTTTTTTTTCGGATGCTTTCTCGCAGTCCCCTTTAATCAATTTATCAACTTTGTTATTTATGGTAAGACAGACATATTCCCTTAAACCTTTGAATCTTTGCCTTGTAATTAATTCATTATAAACATAGAGAGAGCAAACAATTGCAATACTAAACTTAATTATAAAGACACACCATATAGCAAAAGAAAATAACATAAATGATAATAAAATGGCCTCTTCATGGTTTGTTTGAGCGATATATTTAATTTTTTGTAATAATTTGGGAGCAGATTCTAAATTTGATAAATTTGCACCATTACTACTGGAAATTAAAACACTCCAAAGAGTAAGGCCATTAATCACTTGTCTTGGGGTATCAGCAAATAGAAATCTAAAGCATGATTTTAATTCAAAAAACGTAAAAAAGGCTATTTTTTGAAATTTACTTTCAGCAGAAAGTTCTTCAAAAAAACAAAATATAGAATAATTTTTTAATGAAAAAAAATTCTTGCAAAATCCATTAATATATGACAATACAATGTTATTTGTTCGGTAAACTCTTATTGCATGTACTAGTTCCCAAAGCATGAGAGTGATGGAAAGTAATATACAACCACTAAATAACCACTTCGATATTTTGAACGACAAATAAGGTTTGATAATATTATTAGCCCATGAGTTAAATGCTAGTAATTTCACACATGTGTAAATGTCTGAAATGAACAATAATAGTTTTAATATGTTAAGGACAACGACGAAAAAAAAGTAATTGGCTAAAGTGCCAAATTTATAGTTCTTAAATTTTCTTTCCTCCAAATCACTAAATGTTCTTGGGTTTAATGAATATCTCCATTTGAATTGTAACATCCTGTATATATTTTTAACTTAAGTAGGTTCTCAGTTGGGAAAAATAAAATATGTTTAACCCTTTTTGGCAATATGTGAACTCTTATATATTTTTATATAATGTCATTCCTTTTTATTAGCACAACTAGATTGTTTAAATTTTATTGCAAACTAATTGAATGGCTTGCTCTCATGTATTAGATATATTGTTAGCTAATAACCCAATTATAAGTTCTAGGATACAACAGATTAAAGTTTTAAATTGAATGGTTCTAATGACTTAATATATATTCTATTGGATTTGAATAAAATGATTAGAAGCTCAATACAATTTGATCTAAAGGTTAAAAATTTGCCAATGTATATCTGAAACATTTGTTAAACCATCAAGAAACTGATAATAGCACTAAATTTTTTATGCTTTAAATAGGTAAACATAGCAATGCGAAAACCTTTCTGAAGGTTTCGCGATTAATGACTTTTTGTGCGGATATATAATAGGGTTTCCAACAATTGACTCAATTAGGAGATTTCTAAAAAATAGTGACCTGACTTTTTTCATGATCTGTTATTTGAATCAATGAGTTAAAACAAGAGATGACGATGAACACTTGTTAGATTATCACCTTACAAATCAGTTTCAAGCAAGTTTACTGATGCGACTATTTCGCCATGTTATCAAGATTACTCGTTGAAAATATTGACTTTGAAAATAAGCTATGCTTATTGACCTAAATTTTTTCTTATCATGTTTTAAAATTATTGGTAGCTCCTTATACAAAGTATCGATTATAGATGCATATGCTATCTACATCATTATATAATAAGCAATAGTGTTTGAATATTTATTTGATGGCGTTTTTCACCTTTGATTACTTATAGCCGATCTTTCTTTAATGATTTCATGACCATGTCTTTGATGATGTAAGCATGCGATTTATCTTGAAATGTGTTACTGTTGGGATTAATATGTAAAACATTTACTGAACTACTTGTGACCTCTTCCGTGAACAAAGGCTCTATAAACCATGATCCTACTGATCGCCTCCAGTAATCTTCTTCTTTACAAAATTTCTTTATTGACATTGAGCTTAAAGTAAAAGAGCGTTCAATATCGCCGTTGAAGCTTTCTGTTGAGATAGTCGTAATATCTCCCTCATCTGGGTAATTACTTTCATTTTGGAAGACTTTTCGGTTAACCCATTTGCTACTAGTAGTATCGAAACTATCAATTGTATGATTATAAGAAGGTTCTGATGCAAAAGAAATCGAACTTCTTCCAGTATTTATAGAGCTATCAGCAGAAAGATATTCATCTTTCGTGAAAGATCTGTTATGTCCTTTATATTTATACCTAGGCCTTAATTCATTGTCATGCATCAAATTATTTGTTAAATTATATTTTTTGTCGTAAACACTCTGTTCTATTAAAGATTTATAGAAAAGTTCATTGTTCAGATCAATTTCCCTTTTCAATTCTTTAAGTTTATCTTTATAAAATTGTGATGACGAAAATTTAATATTATAAGATTTCTTGGTCGTGTCATTTTCATCATTAATTATTTCTGTCAATTTTTGTTTTAATGGGGTACTATTTTGAACAGCTACTTCTGAGGTTTTGATTTCAAATTCATCTTTAAATCTCACCTTTCCAATATAGTTTTTGATGGGTTTATTTATTTTATCATGAACATTGAAAGCAGCGTCATGTTGTTCTATAGCATATTTATTTGGAAGTATTGGATCTAATCTAGGTGCATGCTGTAAGTCACTGTCAACCATAGAATTAGATAAACCAGTAGATAATGTTTTTTTTATTGGTGATATTTTTAAACTTCTCATGCGTCTGCTGGAAGTACCATCATTGTCCTCATGTATTGAATCTGGTCTAATTTCATTATTGTTTTCATCTCTTATTCCATGTTTACGTTTATAACTAAAATTACCACTTTGTTGTTTGAAAAATGGTACTTCAGTATGGGCTTGATTCACTGACAATATTGATCTATTCTGTTCTAGAAGAGAAAGATCATGCATATCATTTTTGGTTAACCTACGAATCATTGCTAATCACAATATCATATATGATATATAACTTTGTATAATTTTCTTTCTCTCTTTTGTTTAAAGTACCTCAGAAGATAAATGATAATTATATATAAAAAACTTGCAATAATACTTTAATCACAATTTAATAGTCTTAAAACTATAGCAAGTTTTTGTTTTCAATACCTTTTAATAATTTTGTGTTTACTGTTTTTATTCTATTGTTCGCGTTATTGTAATAATAAGTATATTTATTATTATTAATATTATAGAATTTACACTTTACTTAAAATAAAAACTAGAAGAGACTATAGTTTTAAGCAGTATTATGTTATGAAATATGGATTTTATAAATATCAATTATAAATGTGAATTATTTTCTAAATTATTTTATTCTATTGGGAGATGATTGTTCATTGAATTGCTTGCTATTGTCTCAATTTCACGACATCCATTCTATTAGTCAATTTTTAAATTCCATTGTAAACTGACAGATGAAAAGATGTATTTATTGACAATTATTTAAAATTAATAACACCATTTTAATTTAAATCTTCTTGCATTTTCTTTTTTAGCTTTTCGACTAATAGTTTGTTGGCACTGTTGCCATTAGCATCAGCAGTAATGAAAGGGTTCATTTTGACGGTCATGTATATATTTTTTACCTTCTCAAATATCTGTTCAATTGTCGTTTCGTTGCTGTCATTTCCCTTAAATCCACACATAACTTTTAAGCCAGTTCCTTTTATTATAGATCCATATACGGAAATTCCTTCTAATTGAAATAACATCGTTAGGCCTGGGTTAGATTCCATTGCTAGACTGTTATATAAGTCACTGCTGAAGTAATCTGTAGATATATTGGAGAACACGTTGTATTTCAAAACGCTGTTAATATCATTTGTCTCTTTTTCCACAACATGTATTAGTATAGGTGTGTCGTTTTCATCAATTAACGAAACAAAACATAAATGAAAATCTTTTGTTTCTTCCATTTTTTATATAACAATCATATTAGTATTCATGAAGTTATGGCAGTGATATATAAAAGCTTTATTAACTACTTTTTTTATTATATATTTCATCATACTGTTAAAGTTTTGCATAATGATATTTCTTTTTATGTAAAGTTTCAGGAATTTTGATATCATCTTTTCTTACCGAAAAATCAGAGTAAGAATTATTTATAAAACATATTAAAGAGGGCGATAAGAGAAAAGCTTTACTTGACAAGAATCGATTCACATATTTATTGGAAAACGTCAGATGATCTATCTATTTTTGATTGACAAGTATTTTTATTATTATTTATGAGAAACGTATATCAAAGTTATGCCTATAAATATTAATTATATTCAGCATTTATGGTGTTAGCAGCAGTCCTACCAAAAACTACACATTCTAGTAAACTTGAACCTCCTAATCTGTTGGCACCGTGTACACCACCAGAAACTTCACCAGCAGCATATAAACCTGGAGCTAAAATGGAGCCATTCTTTTTGATAACTTGAGCTTTAGTGTTAATTTTAGCACCACCCATAGTAAAGTGAACAACTGGAGTAATTTGACCAACAAAAATTTCGGTATCGGCGTTAACTTCAGATCCAAAAGAGTTGATTGTTACATCCCTTCCAAACTCATCATTGGAATCCGTTGAATATTTAATTAAATCTTTAGCTAATTCATCAGCACTGATTGGTGAACTTGATTCAGCGATGAAATCCTTTACGGTTGTCTTTTTAATTAACTTCTTAAATAAGTAAAAGTCCATGTTATTCTTGTATGCTGCATAAACATTTTCACTCATCACTAAGTAGGCGATGTTTTTGTCAGATGGGCATTCCTTTTGAATAGCGGAGGTTACTTCATCTCTAGTTCTCAATTCGTTAACAAACCTCTTACCAGTGATTGGGTTTATTAAAATACCACCCAAACCTCTTAAAGCTTCAGCAGCTAAAAATTTATTACCAGCTTCAGGGTCAGCTGGGTCAATGAAACCAGTAGGGTGAACTTGAATTTGATCCATATCGATCATGTCAGCACCTAACTTTTTTAATATTCTTTGACCATCACCAGTGGTTTGTGAACCGTTAGTTGTTGGTAAATGAACAACTTCAGGAGCATATTCTTTTAACATCTCCTTAGAAAAACCAAATCCACCAGAGCAAAAGACGACGTGTTTTGTTTCAATAGTTTTGCTGTTACCTTCTGCGTCAATGTACTCAACACCAGAAACGGCACCTTGGTTATCTGTAGAAACTTCAACCACTTTACTATTTAATAGGATATTGACTAAATTTGGATCTTTTTCTGAAATTGCCTGTAGATTTTTAGACAAAGTAGACACTATTTCGAAACCAGGTGGTAATTTACCAGATGATCTGTGAGTTCTTGGAGCAGAATGGCCACCTAATTGGGCTAGTAAATCTAACTTAATGCCAAAATCCTTTTGCAACCATTCGATCGCAGAACTAGAATCATTAGCCAACTTATTCATCAAGGATTCAACACCTTTTTTCTTCGCAGATTTGACTGTATCTTGAAAAAATAGTTCAGGAGAATCTTGAACATTCAAATTCTTTTGAGTCAAAGTAAAAGTACCATTGATACCACTTGAAGCCTTGGTTGAATTACCACCAATATTAGCAGCTTTATCTAAAAGGACGATTGGGATTTTGTATTTGTTAACTAATTGGTTACTAGCTGATAAACCAGCTAAACCAGTACCTATAATAACGACAGGCTTTGTAGAGGACATTTTTCGTTGAATTGTATAGTCTGGTGATTTATGAGGAGGTAAGCCAAACAAATAAAAATAAATACTTACAAGTAAGTGGCTTAATAAATGAACATATATATATATATATATGGTGTTTGATCTTACCAATATTATTTATTTAAAAATTATTCAAGGAGAATAATTACTACATTTATATCTGTGTATATATACGTATTTTTCTGAAATTATACGAAATCGAGTGTCGCATAAAATACTCTACCGAGCAGAAACTGGAGAATAAAATATTAGTATTAGTAATATTTTACTGAGCAAGAATATAAGGAAATTGATGCTTTAATGTATGTCCTCCTTTACGTAAGTTGAACCGTCATTATGAAATATCGTATTATTTATTAAAAGTTTTTTAACGTATATTATATAATTAAATACATTAAATGATAAATATCTTTTCAACATCGGAAGATGAAGTAACGAATTTGTTTCTCTAGCCTTTGCTAAGAGTCCAGTTCTTCTTATTATTAGTAAATAATGGTGAGAATCCTATTGATTAGTCCGTAAAAACGACTTTTAGTTCATTAGCCCAGCCAGTGTGTATAAGAGAAAGAAAGAACACAATATCATAACGTAAACATTTATATTACCAAAAAAATCAAACATGTCAGCCAATCAACGTATGAAATACATTGATCACAAGTCGTCTCACCATATGTGAGTAGTTTCAAGTTGAAAATAAACTTATGAAACCATTGATCATCAAATGTACAGGTTGTTTACGTAGCTTTCAAATTACCTTGTATGAATGCGTTAATAAAGGTAACGAAATACTATTAAAAAATGTTAAAAAAAAAATACCCATTTGATTGAAATTAAAACCTTATTCATTACCAGTGTTTTTTTTAAAACACCTGAAAGAAAGAATTACAATATGCTGTATAACCCACAATGCCACGTAATCTATACTTTTTTCAAAAAAGTTAATTAAAAAGGAGAGGTTTTCATCAGAAAACCTAAATACAAAGTATTAGTTATGACTAAAGCATCTAATACTTGTAAGTCTTAAGGTCATGAATAGCATTGCCATCAACATCCATCTTTTCAGTGGATTCACTTCTATAAATTTGAGTTGGACCCTTTTGATCGTATGGATGAGCCTTAGAATATTCGAAGGCTTCTTTTACTGCTAGCTTTACTTTTTCTAATGATTCGTTTGAAATTTGATAGTGGAAAGAAACTCTACCACCCATTAATTTGACACCATATTTTAAACCTTTCTTAACCAAAACATCTGGGTCCATCTTAGCCTTTTGTAAATCAATGAAAACAAAGTTTGTATCAGCTGGAGATTCTAATGGAATACCTTCTTGTTTACAGAAAGCAGCAAGGTTATGAGCTAAAGAATGAGAGTATTTTATTTTATCTTTCCAGTCACCATCGACACAGTATAAAGCCATTCTTGAGATCATACCAGATTGTCTGATACCACCACCTTGTTGTTTTCTAAAATGGTTAGCCTTCTTTATGAATTTAAGGTCACCCACTAGGACAGAACCAATTGGAGCACCAACGGATTTTGATAAACACACAGAAATGGAGTCAAAGATTTCCGCAAATTGTTTAGCTGGTACACCTGATTCAGCACAAGCATTAAAAATTCTAGCACCGTCACAGTGTAATAATAAGTTGTTGGTCTTACACCAAGTTCTAATACGGAATAACTCTTCCAATGGGTATAAGATACCATGTAAAGTATTTTCTAGAGAAATAACTCTCGTTGGAGCTCCGTGGATGTCACCATCATCTGGGATATAGTGTTCCTGGATGTCTTCTAGAGTTAAGTAGTTACCGTTTGATGGAATAACTGGGACAACCATTGATTGGGATAAAATGGCCAAACCAGCAGCTTCGTGTGTGTAGACATGAGCTCTGTAATCACATAGAATTGAGTATGGAGGTTGGGTTAAGTGAGTTCTTAGAGCGATCTGGTTAGACATAGTACCAGAAACACAGAACAAACCAGCTTCGTAACCGAACATTTTAGCAATTGTTTTTTCCAATAAAACAGTGTCTGCATCTTCACCATAGACAGCATCACCCAAGGTGGCAGATAGTGCCACCTCAATCATCTCCTTGGTTGGAGTGGTGAAGGTGTCGGAACGGAAATCATTAGCGGCGGAGACGTAAGTTGGAGGTAATTCAAACTCAGACATTGTTCTTTTGAGTATGCGATTGTTGAGTTATGTAACGTTTTTAAACGTATGACGATGGTTATGTATACTACTATGTAACAAAAAAACTAAAGCCACGAACTGGAGAAGCACTACAATAAACCTTCCACTTATACAGGAATTATATAATTATAATAAATCAACACAAGCACATGTCCATACACATATATATACTATCATTGGATCAAAGACTGTATGACAAAAATTTTCGAGAGTAATTAATTTATTGTACTTTATTACAAATGAAAAATTGGCGAAGAATAACAATAGCATTTGAATAGTCAACGAAAGAAAAGAAATGCAAAAAGAAAAGCATGGATAAGAGAGGGATTACTGTGTACGCAATGCTTCGTTTTTATTCCATATTTCTCTTACACGCACTCTCTGCCATTAAAATTACGACATCTTATCCCAATGAGTAACGCTTTTTTAGTTCTCGAACACTCGTTGACTTTAAGAAGAACCTCCTTCTCTCCTTTTCTTGAACTTGATGTCCTTCAAGTAAAAATTGCAGAACTGGTCTCCGAAAGATACGAATATCCTTGCCAATTTCTTACAAGACTGAGAGAGCAAATTTGAATATTTGCTTGTCTAAGAGTATAAACCTCTTGTCCCGAAAAAGCTGCGAGAACACACTGCAGCTAGCGCTGAAAAATTTTTCATTTTTATTTTTATATCACTCGTTGAGGTTTTATAATATACATCAACACAATTTTGAAAAAATCATGTATCTTATACAATAAGTATCGTTCAGCCAGTCGGTAATAATCAGCGTTTTGTCAAGCTACGAAGCGGTATTGTCAACAGGAAAAGGGAAGGGACTGTGATGGATACATACAATCGCTTGTGAATTCTTCGTTTTTGCTCGTATTGCGTTTTTGTTGTGGTGATGTGCTGGGAAATGGCAGTTGGCAGCAGATGGTTCCTCCGATTTTGGGTTGGGAGAGAAATATGCGCATGTTTTTTGAAGTAGACGTCAACTGGACCACACATGCTTGCATGCTACAATGGAAGCTGTGCTACAGGCAGGTGGGACTCTCTTGTTTAGGCAGTACTAGTTCAATCCTTGGGTACGGCAGTGACGGTGAAAACCTGACTGTGTGGTACATGAAATCGTAGTCCGGGTCATGAAATTATAATGTTCCGGGTAAGTATTGCGATTGATGAAATCTCTCTGAGGTGCATATGCAGATATAAATATGTGTAGATATAAGTGTGCGTATGGGTGTGCTTATTAGTAGTAGTGTAAGCATTGTAGCTGGTTATGTAATAAGAGATCAGCAGTATACAGCAACAACATGAGCGGGTTCAATAAGTCGGGTCCAAATCCAGAGCAAGAAGCAAGACTGGAGTTTTTAAGATCGGTGCATGCTCAAAATACTATTCAACTACCCTCAGCTTACAAAAGAGCCAATTACAAGAAACCAGGCAGGAGGTACAAGTCAGCAAAGCAGTTGGTCTCAGATGAATTGAAAAGACTAAACAATACAGAAGGTAACCCTACTCATAAGGTAACATACTTTAATATATCAGCACCACCCTCATTAAAACCAACAAAAAAATATTGCGACATAACTGGCTTACCTACATTATATAAATCTCCAACAAACTCAATACGATACTATAATTCAGAAATATATCAAGTGATTGTAAAACCAATGACAACGGGTGTGGACCAACAATATCTAAAATTGAGAGGTGATGACTTTGTTCTGAAATAAATGGTAAGGTATATAATAAATGGTAAGGTATATAATAAATAGGTTTAGAATCATTAAATAGCCATGAATAAATTTGATTTATCTAATGACATCGTATAAATAGGGTTTTCTACAAAAACATAGGGAGCGTGTTCTATAAAAAATATAAGTTCTGGAGAAGTTCTGGAGTGCTCCTTTTGAAATTACTTTTACTATGAAATGTCACCATGAGACAAACCTAGTTGTACAATAGCATACACATTTATAACTGTCAAGAAAACCCAAATAATAGTACTAATCACTGTCATGGGCCAACTATTTGACATGTCAACTGTGGTATACCCGTCTTTGTTATGGGAAATATCATCTGATTTATCACAAACGATAGACTGATCATTACTGGTAACAATGGAAAGTTTATTATTCATAACATTATCTAGTGATTTTTTATCTCCTTTATTCTGAGGGCCTTCGCTTTCTGTACATTTTCCTAAAGTGGCCTCGTCATCTTCTTTTTCAATGGGAACCTTCAATGACATTATGTCTTTCTTTGATGTTAAATAAACGATTGGGGCCACAATGAAAGGTAATAATAGGGATAGGACAACTTGCGAAGCGTTCAACGCCTTTGATAATGCACCTCTTCCTAAACATATGGAAATAATTAAACAGGGAATGATTGAAATACTTCTAGTAATTAATCTTCTTTTCCAAGGAATTATGGACCATTTAATGTGACCTTCGCATACAATTTGGCCAGCCATAGTGCATACAATACCAGCCGATTGTCCGCTAAGAAGAAGGGCCAGCATGAAAATGGTACTCGCACCTTTAGAGATCGTAGATGACAATAAATCATGGATTGTGAATAGATCGGCACCAATAGCTTGTTCGGTACCGTATAATGTTGCACCAGCAATAATCAATATAGCACAGTTGATGAATAACGCTACCGTCAATAAAGTAGAAGCTAATTCTATCATGGAAAACTTCATGCAATATTTAATTGCATTTATTGAGGGAATATAATTTAAATATTTTTCTTCTTTTAACATTTCCCTATTAAAATTTTTATGCTCCTCTTCAGTATATTCACAATCTGAATCTAAATTCATAGAATAATTATCATGTTTCAAATCATAATCAAGTAATCTTGGTTGAACAACTCCTGATCCCAAGAATAAGGAATGAGGCATGACCGTAGCACCTAAAATAGAAATGGCATTGTAAATACCATTGTTATGAAACATTTCTTTGGATGGTACAAAACCTCTGAACACTTTCCTTGTTTCTTCAATTGTGAATGGTATATAAGCAAGTTCGATTATAAAACAGATGAAAACAGCAGACACTAAAATGGCGATACCTATTTCAAAAAATCTGACCAATCTCAGTGTAGATATACCTGGTTTGTATAGAAACATAATGATAAAAATATCTATAACACTGATTGCTACACCTGCTGGAAGAGGAACTTTGATTAATATGTTTAAAGCAATAGCTGTACCAATAACCTCTGCGATATCTGTGGCAATTATACATGCTTCTGCAAAAAAATACAGAATAATGTTTACCCATTTAGGTAGATGAATTCTTGAAGCCCTTGACAAATCTAAACCAGTGACTGATGCTAATTTAATGCATAAACATTGTAAAAAAATAGCAATAAAGTTCGACAATAATATAACACACAATAAAGTGTATTGATTTTGAGCACCAGATGTCACAGCTGTAGAATAATTACCAGGATCGATATAAGCCACACTAACTAACAAACCAGGACCGACAAATTTAAGATATTTTATAATAGTACTTTTAAAATGTGTAGTTTCTGTATGATCACTTTCATCGTCAATTTGCGAGCACTCGACATCATTCGAAGACTTATGTGAGGTTACGATAGTGATCTGATTAATTTCTGACCCAAAACCTTTTAGTTCTAATGCAATTGAGCTAGCATCTATCTGGTCATCCAATGACTTAATCTCTATGGTGTGCCCGGACACTTCGGTTAGGATCTTTGAGTCAGTATCCGGTTTCCCTGTCATCAGTATTTAACCTTAAATAATATATTCTCACAACGTGTATTGTACCTCCTCGAATATCACTGGGTTGATGTCGAAGAATGGCTTAACTGTCGCGAATAGACGTTTACATACAACTTTTTGAAGATTTTCAAGTTTTTAAAGACATAAAATGCCCTTCAGAGCCACGGTCCAGAGATGCCAGCTAATTGAAATATCAAGCCTTCCAACTCCTCCTTTTATAAATATATGAAATGTTTTTCAAGTACCTATGTGACCAGGTAATTACAAAATAAGACGGTTTACCTTCTAGATTGAAATGCACCCAGTCTATAACTATATTCAATTATGTAGACATACAGACATGCAGTGAAAAAAATAAAGCGCAGCATTATTTACTGATCGGAAAAAAGTGCCTGACCAGGGCTCAGGAGATCAATTCATTAATTGCTGCAAGATAGATCGAGATTCCATTATTTAATTAAACGAAGACCTGTTCTTTTACGAAAATATACTATTTTAGTAATATCTTCGGTTTTAATTTAAAGTGCTAGTCATCTCCTAGTCATTACATAGTAAAGACACTTTAAATATCATCATTACTATATTTAATCCGAGGTTGGTATGGAAGGTGCATTAGGAATTTGAATAATGCAGGCAGGGTAATTAAGATTCATTTATTTTTTAGTGCACAGTTTAATATTATCAACGATGCATAATAACTAACAGTTATATAATCTGTTGGTTGTTGTTTGGTTTTATTCAACATACTTCAACAATGTCTGCACTTCAAGGGCAGTGGGGGTATAAAAGAAGAGATATTATTTCCTTGTTATTTTTTTTTATTAGAAGTTTTTGCCAACTGCTTTACATTTGGTTGCCTCCATTGTCGACAATTGCTAGAGAATAAAAAAGAGATAATATTGCTTGTATTGGCGTATATTGGGTATGGAGCTAGGTTATTTGTTGGTTTTTTCTGTTATTTGGCTATTGTACAAGTTGCATGGGTATCTGACTGTTCCGGTACTCGAAGTAGTCAATTTTTTGAAGGTCAAAACACCATATGCAACAAAAGTGTCCATTGATAGAATTGGTAAACATTCGATCACCATACATTGGGAAAATGAACCTGAAGTTAAGCAGAAGAAGAGAAGTGCGGATGATGACGAACAGATAGACGATGGGGGAAAAATATCTCATTATCTGTTGTATTTGAATAATAAACATATTGGAATTTTTTCGAATTCATCGGATGCATTGTACACATGCTGTTCGATTACGGGGTTGATGTCTAATAGTGAATACAGACTGGATTTTATCACAGTAAACAATTTGGGGTTCATAAATCGGTTACCAACGACGTATTGCATGACAAAAGATGAAGATTTTAATGATTTTAACATTAAGATTGAGAAGACAACAAATAACAACTGGAAGCGAAATGCTACGATTTTAATTGATAATAGTCTTTCTGGATCTACTTCTTTAAAAAATAATGATAATAATGATAATAATGATACAACTAATAATATTAAAACTCACAATATAAATGAGAATGTTCCTTCCTATAATAAACTGATGAACTTGGAAGATCTAGAACATTTAACTATTCCAGAACTAAGGAAAATTTTAATATCCTCGCAGGAAGATTTACATCATGTCACTTCCCAAAGAGCAAGAACATTGGAAGATTTTCATGATTCCCAAATGCAACTAAAACTTGAGCTAGATAATCTGAAAACTAACTGGCATCATGAAATGGATTTGAGGAAATCATTGAAATTTAATATAAAATCTTTGGAAAATTCAAAAGCTTTGCACGAACTTAAATTAAATAAGCTCAATAAAAATATTAAAACTTCACTTGAAAAAATACAAAAAATGGAAAAAGATATGGCAAACTGGGGAAATGATGGGTCAAATTTAGACGATTTGAATAAAACATATTCTGAAAAAAATTTAATTATTAAAAATGATATCGAGCAAACTTTAAGGAAGATTAATATGTTAAAAAATGAAATAGCTGATTATGAAATCGTTAACAAAAATTTAAATAAGATTAATGTAACAATGTTGAACAAGAAGGAATTGAAGGAAATATTGAAGGACCTAGACGAATCCATTTCTGATGAGACAGGTTTACTTTCTTCTGAAGGTCAAGCTATTTTATCAAAATTAACCAATTCTTCGAGTTTTTATAACTTGATTACGGATCAACTTAATACAGATTCTAAATTGAATTCCATCTGGAATAGCAAGCAAAAAGATTATATGAAAAGGCTTGCTATATTAGATTTAAATTATAAACAGGTCAGTTTAACAAACTCTCAATTGAGATCAAACATAATATTAAATCCATATTCTCAAAATAGTAGCATTCCAAATATACAGCCTAGTAAGTCAATATCTTCAACGAATATTACTGAAACTGTTAATTCAAGTTCGGATCTACCAATAACTTCATTAGATGGCGAGCCCTCTAATATAAATGGTCTGGGATTTGTAGAAAATTTTGATTTAGCATTAAAGACAACAGAATCATTTAATAATAATTTATCCAAAAGTTCAAGTACCGATTCACAATATGAAATCTCAAAGTCTCAACCTCAATCTCAACTTCAAAACTCCAGGAGAGAGTCGTTATTGATTTCTCAATTAAACAATTCCATCAATACTCAATTTAATCAGTACAGTATTCCTACTACTGCAACTATTACTGCTACTGCTACTGCAGTCAAAGGTAATTTATTAGATGGCAATATATCCGAATCCCCTCTTGAAAATGTGGACACTCAAAAAAATAACTTTTTAGGAGAACCAAATGATTCAAACAGCAAGGATATCTCTAATAATCAGAAATTTGAATATGAAAATAATTATCATGTAATTACAGGTTTACAAGACTTAGTATATGAAGATGCAGATGTTGATGATAAAATAAGTAATTATTCGAAAGGGTTTACAACAGACCAATTAGATAATTATTGGGTTAATGCTAAAGACAGATCGAAAGATTTTATAAGGCCTAATGTCACAGACCCTTTTCCAATGACACCTTCGCCACATCAAACAGCATTTGCGTTTAGTAATGCTAATGATTTTATATCACCTATTTCTTCGAACACTATGCCACTCAATTCTTATATCAGAAATGTTTCATCAACTTCGAACAAAACGAATAATTTATATCATCCAGCTAACAATCTCTCCACTGGAAGTCATTTTATGTCAGGGTCTTTAGGTGACAATATTAATAGCCAATCATACCACGATCCAATTATTTTATCAAATTCAAATATATTCCAAAGCGCTTCTGAAACCTCAGGGTTATTGTCATCATCTGTACCTCCCATTAATAGCATGACGATGTTTACATCCTTGCAAGACAACGCTAATACTACGTTGTTAAATGGAGAAACCAAAGAGTTTAGTGATGGATATCCATTACAGTCATCTAATTCTATAACCATTGGCTCTCGTTCTAGATCTCAAACAAATGGTCAATCATCCAGCAATTTCATTTGGAATTCTTCTAGCGGAAACAAAAAGAATAAAAATAGTGATAAGAAGAAGTCTGCCGATAAGAAGAACAAAAAAAAGTTTTTTAAAAGCAAATAAAAACATTAGAGATAATATAATAACCAACTAATGTGATCATGTTGGCGTTGTCTAATTATGAAGTAGTTAGTCGATGTATGTAACTATATAAATATTATTAAAATATACTAAACTGCATTAAATAAAGTGCCTCAAAGGGCTAATTCGTCATCTAACAAGTATATTCTCTCCGACTTCATAAAACATGAACATTAGACGATCTAACGAGTAGATGCATATATGCTTATCACTATCCACCATTAGCAAACAATTTCAAACGTATTCTCTTAAAATCATCATAGATGCAAGATTTGTCTTTTAACAATGGATCGATTGCGTTACGAGATCATGTCATCCCAAACCCTTCGCGTAGCATTAAGATGCAAGCTGCACACTTTTTTCTGTAACTACGCATTTCAAAAAAGTAAAAAATTTGGAATTATATGACACGTTGAGAGTTCCAAAAATTTTTGAGATCTTAATTCATATAAGTAACCTAAATATGCTTCAATAATGAATAAAAAGATTTTAAATATTTACTTAAAGCTCGAAATTCTTTACACTAACGTACTTGGTTTTTTTAGTTAAAGACATTAGAAATACCAGATTAACTTTGTCGACGGGTAAACAGCTAAGTACTTTTCAAACTATCGTAACAGTTGTAAGACTCTGTTTCAATTGAATATACAAAATGAGGTTGCAAGTTAAAAACTATCGTTTTATCATTGGTGCTTTCGCCATACTGATGATGTTCATGTTATTCAGATCTTCTGATAACTTTTCTGATTCTGTTTCTTCGTTACAAGATATCCAATATAACATTCAAGATACAATCCAAAACGGTTTACAACAATCAGGTTTACTGGCTGACTCTCAGGAGAAGGCTGCTTCTGATGAGGAAAGTTTGTCCCCAGGTGAAATGCCACCATCTTTAGAAAATAATGATACTCCTGCTGCTAAAGATGAAGAGCCTCAAATGAATACACAACCAGTATCAAATAAACCAGGTGTTATTAATGATGATACTACAAACAACAACAATCCAGATGTTTCAAATGCAGTTACAGAAAATTTGAATGCCCAAAGTACTGGTAATTCTAAGGTTTGTGACAAAGAAAACAAACATGTCATTATTATTGACGCTGGCTCAACTGGATCTCGTATGCACGTTTACAAATTCGATGTTTGTAGCTCACCACCTACTTTACTTGGAGATTATTTCCTAGGAGTCTCTCCAGGTTTATCTGCATTCCCTGACAATGCTGTTCAAGCCGCACAATCTCTTGAACCATTATTAAAAAAAGCTATGGAACTCATTCCAGAAGCTCAAAGAAGCTGTACTCCAATTACTGTCAAAGCTACTGCTGGTCTAAGATTAACTGGTGACGATGTTGCTAGCGAAATTTTAACTGCCGTTAGAAGCCTTCTTGAAACGAAATATCCTTTCCCAATTGTTAATACCAAAGGTATTGAGATAATGAGTGGTGCTGATGAAGGTGTTAGTGCTTGGGTTTCAACAAACTATTTGTTAGGTAACATTGGTACCTCTAAGAAGGTTGGCACTAGCGCTGTTTTTGACTTAGGTGGTGGTTCTACTCAAATTGTTTTTGAACCATCTTATCCAAAAAGAGGTAAGTTACCAAACGGTGTTCATAAATTTGAACTACCATTTGGTGGCGCTGATTATACATTATATCAGTACTCTCATCTTGGTTATGGTTTGAATGAGGCCAGGAAAAAGATTAATGTCAAATTGATGGAACAATACAAACTCGGTGGTATTGTTTCTGAAGCAGATGTTGGTAGAAACTTAGAATTGAATCACCCTTGTGTTCCAAGCAAAATGCAAGTGTTAAACCAAAAAATCAAAGTGGCTTCAGGTGAAATTTATTCCGTTGATTTCTTAGGTAGTACTGAATCTAATCCTCAAAGTTGTAGAGCTTTAATTTCGAGTATTTTTGACAAGAGTAGTTGTAGCACTGCACCATGCTCATTCGATGGTGTCCATCAACCATCCTTGGAATTCAACTTCCCAGAGGTTGACGATCTATATATCGTCTCCTATTTCTTTGACAAAACTTACAAATTAGGGCTACCACAATCATTCACCTTGACCGAAATGAAGGAATTCGCTGACACTATCTGCGGTGGTCCAGACTCTTACCATGAAAGTTTCGCAGGTGTTCCATCCATCATCGGTAAAGCCCGTGCTTCTTCATTGAACTGTATGGATCTGCAATACGAAGTTTCTCTATTAGAAGTTGGTTACGGTATCCCAGTCGACAGAGAATTGAAAACAGCTCAAAAGATTTCCGGCAACGACGTCTCGTGGTGTTTAGGTGCCGCTCTACCGCTACTGGAAAGCCAAAAGGGGCTATGTAAAGCTCCACTTTCAACCCAGTCTCCAGAACAACAGCCAGCGGCTTAGGGACTACTGTCTAGATTTCAGTTTCTGTTTAATCACAGAACTTTAGGCATGCAACAATGATTTTTATTTACCAATATATCTATATATACCTTTGAACTTTTTGTAATATAAGTACAGTATAACGCAACATAATAAAAAATGATACGAGAACAACCCCACAAACGGTTGAATTGCGCTAGACTCACGACCTCATCACTATGTCCTTTTCACACAATTGAATTAGCTGATACGACAGCGACACTTCAATAAAGGTTTTGTCTATACATTTATCGTCGTCTCGATAGGGCTGCCGTGGCAGCCCTATTTCACAACTGGGCTTTAGGGTTTTCGTTCCAAGTGATACCTGTGAATCAGGCTGTAACGAATTTTCCGAAAAAGTCAATTCCGTCTCTTCTCCGTACAACGGAAAAAGAGGGATGAGTCCTCGCATACGTATGTTTGCTGGCGGTCGAAAGCGGCAACTGCATTTCCACCAGAAAAAAGCCACACACCACAGCTGCGGTGGCCGTATTTTTCTCACTGCAGATTCGGTATTTTAGTGTGCTATTGCCGCCAAACGCTAAACGAGGACGTAGAAACATCCGTCCACACGCGCACACAACGTGTCAAGTCTAAATTGCTAGTTTTCCACTGGTCGCAACCTCTCTCTGTGGTTAGGAGATGCATGTATGGCTCACAGGAGCGGCATGCACTGTGGACTGGCTTGCAACCCAGTGTAGGAGAGCAAATTTGTTGTTGGTTTGTCCAAGCCTGGATGGGAACCGTCATACAGGGGACATAATGCTTGCTGAGCTAGACACAGTGATTCTGAGTGCGATTAGCGCAGATTTGTACAAATCTGCGGTGACCACATTCAGACACTCGATCGATCAGTCAGGAAAAATAAAGTTGGAACGAAGTCCCAGTTTGCCAAATGAGAGAAGCCAGCGGTTCACAGGTTGGAGAATAACTCCTCGAGTGCGAAGGTCACAATCTGTTTTCGATTACGTGCGAGAAGTTGTGGATATTGATAGATTGATGATGAGCTTTTTGTAAACGCACTGATATTATTAGTACTTTAATTGTTATTTTCCTCGGGGCCGAGCGGGTTCTCCGCGCTAGTTTCTGAGTAATTTTTGTTTTCGAGAACGTTAATTTTTATTTTCTGCCTTGGTATCTAAAATTTAAGGTTCATTCTTCTCTTAAGGTGATTTTGCACATGTATATAATGAATGGATTAATAACGGTATATTCAAGTATATATATGTGTGTATGAATGACCTATTGGGTGTTATCTTGAGTGTTCGGTGGGTTGGAGGGTTGCAAAGTGAATTTGTTTCAGTGTTGGCTGGCAAGAGAGATCGAGTCATTATAATTGTAGTAACGCTTTTACATATCCTGCACAGCATAGTGGATTAATTAGCGTTTAGTTTGTTTGGATTTTGGCAGTAGCTTTTGAAAATAGATAGAGAACTGGTTTAAAGATGAAGAGATCGTTGGAGTACAATGGTGTTACTGGGGAGAAGGAGAAAAAGAGCAAGAAAGACATTTCGGAGATGAAGGTTCATTGGAAACTTTATGAAAGTAAGGATGATTTGTTAGACGGTTCTAACAATTCTTCTGCCCTTTTGAGTAAGGATCGTGATGAGCGGAAGGGAGTTTTGGAGTCATTGTCTGATAACGAACTAGAAAAGGCTAAGTTGTCCGTTGTTAGAAAAAAAGTGTCTCATGATAATAGTGATGATAGTGATGACGTTGTGATAAAAGAAAAAGATTTTGGGGATGGCTACGAGGGCTGCATTGTTATAAATAAAACAATTGAAGAAAACAAGGTCGGTAGTAATGGTGCTAACAAAAATGCGCTTTCAGCAAGTAAATCGATGCCCGATGTGTCAAAAATGAAGGCAGCCATCAAACCACATTTTAAGTATGCTTCACACGCTTATGGTTTGCGTATGATGTCCAAAAAAATATTTAACACAAAAGTGGAATTGGATGTAGAGAACATTATGATTGTGATTAAAAACAACGATGTTTCTTTGATATATTTGTTAAGAGAGTTGATTGAATGGTTGCTAGCAACATATCCAGCGATAACCGTTTATATCGAGGATAAAGTTTTGGAAAACAAGAGTTTCGATGTAGAATCTCTTATATCAGATGTTAAATGTCCGGCTTGCAGAATCAAGTTTTGGAATGTAGCTTTTCTAACAGAAAATGTAGGGTTTTTCGATTTAGTCATAACACTGGGAGGTGATGGTACTGTTTTATTCGTTTCGTCAATTTTTCAGACCCACGTTCCTCCTGTTCTTTCTTTTTCATTGGGATCATTAGGTTTCTTAACTAATTATAAATTTGAGCATTTTAAAAAAGATTTATCAAGAATATTAAATAACAACAAGGTGAAGACCAATCTAAGGATGAGGTTGGAATGTAAAGTGTATAGAAGAAGAGAACCAGTAATGAATCCAGAAACTGGTAAGAAACTGTATGTGTCCGAATTGATTTCAGAACATCATGTCTTAAATGAAGTCACCATCGATAGAGGGCCTTCTCCTTTCATTTCGAATTTGGAATTATATAACGATTGTTCCTTATTAACTGTTGCGCAGGCTGATGGTTTAATTATCAGTACTCCAACTGGTTCAACAGCTTACTCTTTAAGTGCAGGTGGTTCATTAGTATATCCTAGTGTAAATGCCATTGCTGTCACACCAATTTGTCCACATACTTTAAATTTTAGGCCAATTATTTTACCGGATAGTGTTAATTTGAGAGTAAAAGTTTCTATGAAGTCAAGAGCGACAGCGTGGGCTGCTTTTGATGGTAAAAATAGAGTTGAGCTTTTCACTGGTGATTACATCTCTATATCGGCAAGTCCTTATGCCTTTCCAACTATTGAATCATCTCCCCAGGAGTTTATTAATAGTATTAATAGAACCTTGAACTGGAATTTGAGGGAAGAACAAAAATCATTTACGCACATGTTATCAGAGAAGAATAAAGAAAAATATGCAAACGATCCAATTAAACTGGACGAATCTGAAGAGAGTTGTGAAGAAGTTGAAGTTCAAGAGAAGATTGGGGGGAATGAATTTGACATCACACTTGTAAGAAAGATGTTGAAACCTGACAAAGTAAGTGCACCCGGACATGGAGAGTAATAAAGGTCTGATAATTCCAGACAAGTCATAACATAGAACTAAATTCTGTTACTTTTAATAAAGTTTAACAAATATCTTTGAGGTTATACAATTGAATGAAGTTATTTTATATAAATTAATAGAAATAATCCAGAATAAAATTTCATACATTAATAAAAAATATTTTGACACATTACGAAAGTTCTAGTAAATAAGCTTATTTCGAAAAGAAGACAAGAAAAACACATTTAAGTGAATGGAAGAGGTACTTTGGACATTAATAAATTAACAATAACGGATTAGCACGCATGAAGACTTCTTGAAGCATACTTGTTCTTTACTATAAAGAACTCCATAATTTTTTAATGACATTATACAGTTGTTGCCTTTTTAAAAATAGTTACAGACTTCAAAAGAAATTAGCATATTGAACTAATTGCCGAAAAGGGGAATATATGTACATAGAAATCGGCTCTGAATTAGATTTCCTAAAGCGGTAATTTTAATGAAAAAGTAAAAGATTTAAATATTTTTAATACCAAATATTGTTAATGTATTTAAATGAACATCATATTCTCACATTAAATCCTATAATTCTAACACTTCGTTTTATATCATATAGTTCTTTAATTTATTTTACTACTTAATGGAAAGTAACCAATTATAATTGGGTCTTCTGCCAGTACACTGACATGAAAATAACTCTCTTTCTTCTTTCATCAGTGGCTTTACTGAGGTCATTAGCTGCTGCTTCTGATACAATATCCTGTAACTCGACTTCACATTGTCCAGAATCTAGTCCGTGTTGTTCTATCGGTGGTGTCTGTGGTACAGGTGAATACTGTTTAGGTGCCTGTAATCCAGCGCACTCTTACAGCGTTGATGCATGTATGCCTCTTCCAGTGTGTAAAAATCTGAATACGGTGTTTAATAACTATTCTGATAAATTAGTCCAAACTTATTCATATCTGGGAAACTATAGCGAAGCAGATTGGACTTATTCTGGATATGTTATGGATTATACAGATGAAGAAAGTTTAATTTTAGCGATGCCAAAAAATTCAACAGGCACAGTTTTATCAAGTACGAGATTTCTCTGGTATGGTAAATACAGTATTAGATTAAAGACATCACATCTTGCAGGTGTTATTACAGCTATTGTGTTGTATTCTCAAGTTGAAGATGAAGTGGATTATGAATTTGTAGGTGCAGATTTAGAAACAGCTCAGACGAATTACTATTGGCAAGGTGTTTTGAATTATACAAACAGTGCTAATATTTCAACAACTAATACATTTTCTGAATTTCATACTTATGAACTGGATTGGCAAGAAGATAAGATTGTCTGGTCTCTGGATGGTGTGGTTGGTAGGACATTGTATAAGAATGAAACATATAATTCAACCTCTGGTGTTTATCAATTCCCACAAACCCCAAGTAGAATTCAATTGTCAATATGGCCAGGTGGTGCATCCAATCAAGGACAGGGTACCATCGAATGGGCTGGAGGTGCCATTGATTGGGACGCTGATGATTTAACTGATCCAGGATATTATTACATGATTTTAAATGAAGCTAACATAACATGCTACGATCCCCCAAGTGGAACTACTAAAAATGGTACCTCAGCCTACAAATTTATGAATTCTGATTCATTTCTGCAAAAAGACGTTGCTATTGTTGATGCAAATTTGATTCTAAAGAATAGCGATGATTCCGGACTAACTAATTACACTAGCTCGTCAAGCAGTTCCAGTAGAAGTGCATCTAAAAGTACATCATCTAAAACAACTAGCAAGAAGTCTCAAACATCTACCAGCACTTCCAAATCACAGACTACTTCTGCTACTTCTGCCACTTCGACTACCTCAATTAGTGAAGAGCAAAAAACGAAATTTTTTCAAAATATAAACACTACAGGCAGCAGTAAAGCTAGTGCAGGTACCTTATTGGCTAACAATTGGGTTTCAATAATACTTGGCTTTATCGTCGCCTATATAGCATAATTAAAAACAATGTATATATCTTATAGTTATACTCATACCAGCATTAATAGAAATAATCAGATACTTTGCGATTTGAAAACATGATCTAATAATTGAACTTTTATTGAAATAAATATTGATTTGATTTGTCTTTATACATGAATATAAATATAAATATATATTATAATGTTGAATATATCATTAAGAATAAGTTATTGTGGAGGATGAATTGACCTTAAGCATGCCCCAATTGCAGCTTTTTAACATGTAACATAATTTCTGTCTCCTGCACGAGACCACGAATTAGTCTACTAGGCTTATTTAGTAGCCTTAACTAAGTAAGTGATTAAATCGTTTCTGTCCTTTTCCTTCTTTAGACCACCAAAAGCCATCTTTGTACCTGGAATATATTTCTTTGGGTTGGTTAAATATTCAGACATATTATTTTCATCCCATAAGACATTTTTCTTGATGTTGGCATCGGTGTAAGAGTAACCAGGAGCTTGACCAGAGTGTCTACCGAAGACACCGTGTAAATTTGGACCGACCTTGTTTGGACCACCTTCTTCAACGGTGTGGCATTGTAGACATCTAGTTTTGAATAGAGTAGCACCTTTCTTTTCTGAACCTTTTTCGTAAGCCATTTTTATGAATGTATATGTATTTGTGTGTGTTTATGAGAAACTTGAGTTTGTTATTATATAGTAGTATCTAATATGAACAATAACAACAAAGATTAAATATTTACTAATTGATGAGACAGGAAATGAAACAAGGATAATCTATGAAGTACAAATTTTAATTGTCCAAGAGATGAAATGACAGATGCTTATATAGGTTGTTGAAAACCCAAATAAAAAACATAACGGAGAAGTGTTTATGTAACAAGAGAACAGTAATGGGCATTGTTCGATATTGAGAACACCGATATAATATATGCTCAATTCAAAATTGGAAGATAATTAATTACTCAGTAACCGCTGGATTGACAGTTGGGTTGATCTAAGCATAGAATAAGTCTGTTGGTCGAAGCAGCATTGCTATTCTTTCCTTTTCCTTCTGTAGCTCCTATGATCATTGGTGCTGTCGTTGGTGGTGTTTGCGTCGGTGAAGGTGTTGTTCTTACCGAGCAAGCAACTAACGGTTGACACAATCCTTCGTGTTCAGGAGAAGATAGAGAGTAGTCAGAGAGAAAGCGGGCTGGCAGCTTGCGAAGTTGTGAGGGAAAGCCTTTAATGAGAAGGAAAACAGTTAACCATCAAAAAACGCAAAGGATCTTATGGTATCTTGACCGGTAGAAGCGAACGCTTGGGGGAAATGGGAAAGACTCCAATCAGATCTTCTGAATAGGCGAACAAGATGTCGAGAGATGCTGGGATGCTAAGGAGAGAAAGAGAGAGAAGTGGAAAGTCGTAGAGAGAATGTCTTTTTCGTGGGAAAGCGAGCGCTGGACCAATGAGAATTGCTAATTCCGCGACAGACAAGAATAACGTAAGGAGGATTGTAATGTCCGAAATATCCAGCGATTCATGTGTCTCGAACGACGAGCAAGAAGGACGCGAACAGGCACACTGGGGAGCCAGTCGTGAAAATTAGCTCAACTGTTGTATATGCGGGTAACTTGTATAGTTTTCAAAGTTGCTTCCAAATGTGCATGTTAGCCACACGAGTGGAAAATCGAGGTGAAAAATTCTAATCAGGAATTTGTAGATATGGTAGATGAGATGAGGAAACGCACGCAACCTTTTTTGATAAAAAGGTGATTGTGGAGGTGGATGGGTATGGACTGCGAATGCGATGATTTTAGAAGTGGGTTTATGTATCTGGTTAGCGAGCAAGAAATAAGAACCTGTAACTATGAGCGGATTTGGCCATTACATCTTAGACATCGAAGGTACTGTCTGCCCGATCTCGTTTGTCAAAGATGAGCTTTTCCCGTACTTTTTGCAAAACCTTGACGATATAATTTTGCAATTAGATAAGCAAGATGTTACTATACAACACATTGTTGCTAAATTTGGCATTTCCGACCCACGAGCATTGCTTGCGCACATTGTTAAACTGGTGCAAGACGATGTGAAGGACCCTACTCTAAAAGAACTACAAGGGTACGTTTGGTCACAGGGGTACCATAATGGAAAAATCCAAGCTCCCGTTTATGAGGACGCTATTGCATTTATTAAGGATCCACGCAATAAGATATACATATACTCCAGTGGATCCGTTAAAGCCCAAAAATTGTTATTTCAATTTGTCAAGGACCCAGTGACAGCTGGGACAATCGACCTCACACCATATATCCGTGGTTACTACGACATAACTACCTCTGGTAAAAAAACCGAAACGCATTCGTACCACAACATCGTTCAAAGCATAAATAGTATGGAAAATAGAAGCGAGCCTTCGAGTGCATTCTTGTTTCTCAGCGATAACACATTAGAGATAGATGCCGCAAATCATGCTCATTTGTCAACAAGATTGGTAATCAGGGAAGGAAATAACCCCATTCCTGCCGAAAAACTCCAGCAGTATGACAAAATTTACAGTTGTGCCGAATTGGAATAACCGCCGTCGATGTAATGAGGAGATCAGAGGAAGAAGAAGAAAAGCAGAGAGCCATAAACCGCAAAAGCCGAGACATTCTTCTATGTGCTCCACAATGCATGCGACACTGGACACATGCACTTCTCTATTTTTGGTATGTAACGTTGTGTTTGTACATTATTAAGTAGAAATATATTGCCATGACAAAGAACCTGTTGATTGTCTTTAGTAGTTGTCTTGCTCTATCTAATGGTAGTCCTGTTTAGTGTCCTCTCATGTGGGGGTGCCGTTCCTTTTCCTTGCTTTCCCTTTTTCGTCCACTCCTTCCCCCTTTGCATCCTTGCAAACAAATAGTTCGAGTCCCGACCGTGTATTATCTTGATCTCTATTGTCCAGTTTCATTTCTTGTCTTCCTAGACCTAATCATATTACGGACCCCACTTGATGGTTACCCTACTCTACTGCAGAAAACTGTGACGCTGCAACTCAATTTTCAAATCCGAAAAAGTTCCGAATTTACTACCGCTAAGAAAGATTCCTACGCACACGCCCTCTAAAAATCCTTGTTGTCCGAAAAAACTTAAATTGAGCCTTAGTATCCCCTCTTCTCTCCCTCCACGAAGACTTACGGCCTGGCAAACGCCGGCGCGGATAGCACACTAAAAAATAACATAACCATTCTGTCATGTTACGTCTCCCGATATAAGGATGGTACTGAGAATACCTCGTGGACCCCGGTCCCTTGGGCGCAACTCCCCTCCTCTGCCCTTTTCCTCAGAGCACCGCCAAATGAAAACAGCAAATAAATTTAACACCTTCTCTCGTCTTCCAGACTCCGCAACGTTCCAAAAGCTGTGCTGCCTCCGTTCTTCAGCGTAAAAAATAAAAGCTTTCTTTTCGGCACCGCGGCCCAAGACTGCATGTTTTATCGTCAAATTTTCAGTTTTTGTGGTTGTAAGCTTGTTTCTCACTCCGCTTTCTGCCTGACGCGACGGGACAGCTTCTCCAACGCAAGTCCACCGATAGAAAGCCTGTCTGTCTGTTTGAGGAAGACTGTATACAGTCCCTCCGATGATGTCGGCTCGGCCCAGCCTACCTATGGAAAAAAAAATCAAAACATCAAAATATCAGAAAAACGTCAGTAAACCTCCGCACACACCAAAACGTAACATAATTTTCTATTACTTCGGCCGTTGTGGTCTGTGTGTTTTGTTTCAGTTTTTATGGTCATGGCATGGCGTGCTGGTGCAAACACTTCTCTGTTATTTGTTGTTTCTCTTTTCGGTGTCGTCGTCGTCGGTTCTCTCTCTAGGATTTGGTGTTATTATTTAGTAAACCAACACACCAAGAAGGTTGTGTCAATTTTTCGGCCTAATTACTTCTCTAACATTTAATGCACAAAAATAAAAAATCCATTAATTGACAACTAAAACAAAAAAGTTGATGTATACACTAATTGCTTTGAATAAACTAATGCAAGAATAGAAAATTAAATTGAATTGAATTTAATTACATCTAATTTAATTTCAAAAAAAATTTTCTTGTTGAGCAACGTAAAAATAATTATTATATAAATCAACGACATTTGACTAGTTAGCAATCCCAGTTCTCAACTCATTCTACATAATTTAAGTTTTGTAATTTTTCATTTTTGGCTTGTTCATTCTATGGTAATACAAGAGACCATCCACTGATTATCACAGATCTTTTAACACTTAGAACACAGAAAACATGTCCGACGACGAACAACACACTTTCGAAACCGCCGATGCTGGTTCCTCTCTAACTTACCCAATGCAATGTTCCGCTTTGAGAAAGAACGGTTTCGTTGTTATCAAGGGTAGACCATGTAAGATTATTGACATGTCCACTTCTAAGACTGGTAAGCACGGTCACGCTAAAGTCCATTTAGTCGCCACCGATATCTTCACCGGTAAAAAGTTGGAAGATTTATCTCCATCCACCCACAACATGGAATGTCCATTCGTCAAGAGAACCGAATTCCAATTGTTAGACATTGATGACGGTTTCTTATCTTTAATGACCATGGACGGTGAAACCAAGGATGATGTCAAGTCTCCAGAAGGTGAATTAGGTGACAAATTACAAGCTGCTTTCGATGAAGGTAAGGACTTAATGGTCACTGTCATCTCCGCTATGGAAGAAGAAGCTGCTATTTCCTTCAAGGAAACTGCTGGTTCTGCTTAAGTTTGAATAGGGTTCTTATGAAAGAAAAGAAGACGATCAAACTATAATTATTTAAATTAAAAAAATAACATAACCAAGAATTTTTTAAAACATATTCTATTGCATCAATGTACGAAGTAACTTTTTTTTTTTTGGAAAGTTTTTTTCACTGAAGTATAATTTTATCTATTATTTTTTATTGTGTAAAGTCATTATTTATCATTTAATACATTTAAGTTATATTGGAAAATCAACAGTTTTTAATTAACTTTCACTTTGAGAATTATTAAAATATGTATAGTAAAAATAATGTTTAGTTCATCAGGAACACAACAAAGGTACATTGTTCATGCAAAAAGCCAGATAGTGTCATCTTCTCCTTGCCTAAAACTAAACATATAATTTCCCACTTCTAAAACATGTTATGAATACGCTTATCCTAATGTTTGAAATGTCCTGCTCCCACACAATCCATAATACCAGTATCATTTCAACTAGCACCCGGCTTCTTTAAGAAACCTCCTTTTAATTACTGTCACTTCTTATTTCTTGTTGTTTTTTGACTTCAGTGTCGGCCTTCTATGTGTCGTCGTCATCAGTGTTCTTGCACCATCTTCAGTTTATTACCCGCAACATAAGATCGTGTCACGTGAAATTACAATCTTGAAAACTGTGTTGCAGTATTCGTAATATGTGATAATGAGCTGACAAGAAACAAAATTTTATATTGTTTGAGGTGGAAATTTTTTGTCTCATTCCACCAGTTATTATTAATTTTAGCAACCCATAAATCTACGAACAAGGGCATCAGTTTGTATTTTTTTAGATGTTGGTGTTGCATAATGGGCTTTCATTATTTTGCTAAGAGCCTTCCTTCCATTATTATTGAAAATTACTTCCATTTGTTAGGACCGATGCACTTGGGCTAGCATTTAATTTAGTCATTAATATTTTTCAGTCAGGAAAAAACAAAAAAAATCCGGTTCAGGGAATACAGATCTATTTTTATATAAGTATACCTGCATGGTCTTGCATATAACAAAAACAATCGCCTTTTGAAACAAAATAACAATTCAAAGACAAAGAGTGATAATAAGGTTAATAGGGAGAAGAATAGTTCCATTTTTATCAATTACTGCATATATAGACTGACAAGAAAATATAGCACATTTTCATCGACATTCATATCTTATATTTTTGGTTAAGAAAAGCAAGAACGTAATGTTAAGATCACTGATAGTAAAGAACAATTTATACAACATAACTAGAAGACTGTACCATCCTAATGTCATTGAGCATTACACAAATCCGAGAAATGTTGGTTCGCTGGATAAAACCCAGTCCAATGTTGGTACAGGACTAGTGGGGGCTCCAGCGTGTGGGGACGTAATGAAGTTGCAGATCGAAGTTGACGACAAGACAGGTATCATTGAAAATGTAAAATTCAAGACGTTTGGCTGTGGTTCGGCTATCGCTTCATCGTCCTATGTAACTGAGCTGGTGAGAGGAATTACTGTAGATGAAGCTGCAAAAATCAAAAATACAGATATAGCAAAGGAACTAAGCTTACCTCCTGTGAAGCTTCATTGCTCAATGTTAGCCGAAGACGCAATCAAAGCAGCCATTAGGGATTACAAATCCAAAAGAGATGCTACTGACTTGACATGATACCACATCATTAGTCGCACTCACTATTAAATACATAAAAATCACAAAAATGAGAGAAAAAAAGACATTAGACCAAAAATCTAATTTAAATTCTAACTAAAAATTCATCATTAACGACAATTCACATTCAAAATTTTTTTGCATATTTTCATCTTTTATAATTTTAGAAAAAAAATAAACTAAGGTATTATTCAATTTATCTAAATTGTTTTTATTTCACGGTAAGTAAGTAGCACATATTATAATATAATAACTAGTTCCTAGTTTTTTTAGAGTAATTCACTTTGATTATAATGCTTTACTCCTCCAGTATTCAAGATTTATTGTATAAATTATTACTACTCATCGCATTCGTGCTTCGTTTATTGTGATGAATCTGAAATTTTTCATAAGAACTTCTCATTCCATCCGCTAAAAATTTTTGTTAAATTCGATTATAACTACAACAGCACTACCTTTCACTTTAAAAGAGGTTAATGTTATGAATAGTCGCAAAAGTGTCATTCAGTTTTATCAAATTGTTCTTCTGTTTCCACTTTCTGCGAAAACTAGTGGTTCTCATATTTAAAATAAAGCTCAAGTATTCCGCCAATTCTAGCTTCAATGTCATCCACTCTATTTGACGATATATTTCTAATTTCTGATATCGATCCTGGTCGTTACAACAAAGTTTCTCGTATCGAGGCCTCATCTACTTCCCAAGAACAAACTAAGATAACTTTGGATATCAACACAGATTTATTCCCGGTAAATTTAAAAGATCAACTAACAATTGCTATTGCTTCCTCTTTATCTACGGATGGCTCTGTCGATAATAGTGACAGTAAAAGTTGGAGACCTCCAAAACCAAATGAGAGATCCTTAGCTGATGACTATGACTATGTCATGTATGGTACCGCCTATAAATTTGAAGAACTTTCCAAGGACATGATTACCATCTATTATTCATTTGGTGGTTTATTAATGAGACTTGAAGGTAACTACAGGAAATTAAACAATTTAAAACAAGAAAATGCATACTTACTAATCCGTCGTTAAATATAATTTTTAACAAAAGAATGAAAAATATTATTTGTTCAGTAATAAACATTTTAAGTAATTTCACATTGGGTCTGAACTGATAAAAAATATTTTTGATATATTAATGCTAAGATTTTTCAGTTAGTTACTTTGTAATATATACATCTTCCATTAAAAAAATGAACTTATGATGTGAACCAAACTTCCTTTTTCATTATGCTAGTTAATCAATTATTTACATAATTAATATTTCAAATTCCGTATAGACATCTTAGACTACATGTACCGAATCATAACACCTAATAGAATGTTAAGAATTGCCCCACTAATAATAGCCATTTTTTGGGTTCTATTAAATATCTTATCTAACTTCATCAGTAAAAGACCAAATAATCCAAGGGTAAAACCTATACCTAAGCCTAAAAGTATATCAGTGTTGTTCTTAAAATTAGCGGTTGAAACTGCATTAAATGGATTCTCCATGTTTCCATCGATATTTTGATTACCATTAGGCGTTCCGTTCACACCTGTTTCCATCCATTGTTCTTCTAATTGTCTTATATCTACATTCTCATTATTGTTATATCCATTTCCATTGATCTCTGTGCTGCTTGAATCTGTATCCAAATTTTGTAGATCTCCATAAGTTCGCCTAAATTGTTCCCTAAACATTTCAATTTCTTCTTCAGAAAACCCAACGGCCCTTAGTCTATCAAAACCTATAGCCTGTGATGTTGTTGAGTTTTCCGACTGAGCTTGCTCATCTAACTCATTTTCATTTGCTAATTCCTGCTCAGATAATGTATCCACCCCCACCATGCAATGTATATAAAACTTGTCCCCATTACCAGTTGTATCATTTTGAAAAAATTTTGCTAAATCACCAGCTATATTCGAATTGGCATTTAATATTACTCCATTTCTAATAAATTTCAATCGTTTTTTCTCCGTCTTTTCTGGCCTTCTGTTTCGACTCATGTTTCTCAACCATTTTGTATTAATGACATTATACGGTACATTGCTTATATTCAACTCTAAATCATGCAAAGACTCATCAGAAAACCTAATCACAATATATTTTTGCGCATTTCCATTATCTTTAGTTGTGGGCAAAAGCGGCTCATTTGACATCGTTTAAATTTTTATTCTAAGACAGTACCTCTTGAACTATCAATAAATAATTATAAAGTAACCTTCCTTCTATCTAAATGCCTGGTTCCTTTAAACCTTATTCAACAAATTTAAGTATGAATAAAAGGTACTGATCATAAAAACGCTTTAACATCCTAACCCTTTCTTAATATATTCCTTTACAAGAAAATAGAAGATATACATATATTGTCGGGTAATAAATTTTAAAAAAAGTATAAAAGGAGATGAGATTTCGCATACTATTCCAAAAAAATTTCTCTCTCTTGGAGTATGGATATAGAGTATTTTTATACCAACTTTTTCTTCTTGTATTCTTTTTTTTTCAGTTTCGGTTCTTACTACTTCTAAATACACCAATAATAAAATTAATCGTGCGGATTAATAATCCAGGACTCTAAAACCGTGTTGTTTGAAATGATCTTTAGCGTTGTTTCAAACGTCAAGTCCATCGGAGAGATCGAAATTTTGTTCATCTTAGTGCCCTTTTGTATTGATCATAAATGGTTAGGAGTTAGATAGATTCCGATTTATTTGGTTCCTAGTTGTTACAGTTTTTGCATGGGCTGGTAGGACAGACAATTTATTATATGTATTGTATATCATTTATCAATTTTCTTTGATTTTAGCTAGATAGTGTTGTACTGACGTATCTATGAGTTCTTAATAGCTTGGTTAAATTTGGTTATATACTGAGGGAAAACTGAATCACAATTGTATTTCGAATGCAGAAATTGGAATATTATTTTAAAACTATAAGTGGCTTATATAATTACTGAGAAACAGGTATGAAATTACCTATTATGCATGTTGGCATATTATACATATCTCTTCTTATTGTGAAGCTGAAACAGCACGACCTCTTTTTTCTAGTTTGCAATGTTCTTAAATTACAACTCGTTAATACTGCTTTTTGGCCTTTATCAAATGCTATTGCGCCATATTTTTCCCAAAAAGTTACGGCACTTTCTTCAGTCATCAATTCATATATGGCTAATTTACCTTCTCTTAACTGATCTACCGTACATCCAACAAGTGATGCGAATTCTTTATTACCTCTGTATATTTCACCTGTTCTCCGCCAAAGACATGCTGGAATACTCATCGAAGCAAATACTCTATCATACGAAAGTAATATTCTCTCAAAACGCTCTTCAATTAATATTAAATCCATATCTTTTAATGATTTTGCAATTGCTCTAAAGGCAGGGCGAATGATGGATAAAGGTTCCAGAATACGAATTTTTGATTCTTGGTTCATGTACCTATCCATATACACTTGCAATCTCTTGTATCCTGCTGCATAATCATAAGGTTTTAAAAGACCAGCTTCCATCTTTGCATTAATAACTAACCTCAGTTTTTCTTCTGGCGAAACTTCTGCAACAGGATCTGCTGCCGTTAGGAAAAAATGTTCGTTTGGTGTATTATTAATCCCTAATCTTCTATTTACAGTGGCTCTATTCTTTGTGTAATTCGAGTTTGGAGAATTATCTAATCCCATACCAGACCGAAATCGAAATTTTGTTAAACTTACTGGATAACGTGGCTCTATATTGATGTTATGTGTCTGACTGGTCGCTTGACCGTTTGCTGTACTTAAAGTATCATTGTTAGTTTTATCTTTAGGAACCTTACTGGATGATTCAGTACCATCATTATTGCCAATGGAGTCTTCAGTTCCATCATTTTCGTAATTATTTTCGTTATTAATGTTCTGTAAGTTCATATCACTAAAAAACATAGGCTCTTCTAACATGTTCAAAAAATCATTTAAAGAACTAAATTCAGAACCTGCATTTTGAGAAGCAAACTGATCAGTAGGTAAAAACTTAAATAAATAGTTGGTAGCTAAATTATTATCCTGAATTTCAAAATTCGATATATCCGAAGGTAATGAGGTAAAGTCACCGTTATTTTGTATATTATTCTCAACAGGTATAATGTCATTTTCTGAATGTTCCGTGTTGACTGAAGGTTGATTGAAAATTGAATTATTAATACCATTGTTGTGATCGCTAGTGCTTCCAGGCTCACTTATAGACATATCATCTGGTTTAACACATAGACCAGCTATCTTTCTTGCAACACATCTGGAACATGGCCTCTCACCGTCACAAGTAACATGAGATCTCCTACAAAAGACACATGATGGATTTGCTCTCTTTCTTCTCTTTGACTTCACCATTTTAAAAAACTCTATATATATAACCACTAATTAATAGAACAAAATATCAATATCGAATGCTTCATCCAAGGTGAATGAACACTCCTTTTAGAAACAGTGCTGTTATGATCAAAAATCTTTATTTTTTGAGTTTAAAAGGTTTATAAATGGAATGATTATTGTTTATCGAAAATTTCATTATAGAATAACCATCGGAATTAATTATTACAATTAAGCATTTTTTAAAAAGCGACAATAAAGAAATAAATAATTAAGTATACACATATGGATATATATTTGTGTATAATTGATTGATTTAGAATTATTTTTTAACAATTGGAGCTTTGTTAATATGTGCAAAGCTTAGGCTCGAAGTTTGTAAAGCTACTTTTAGGTATTTATTGATTTTTTTAGAGTCTTGCAGGATAAACGATGCTAAGGGTTCAGAATTTTTCATATACATTATTGAGATCTCAGAGTCTGTCGAAGGCTTTGGTGAACAATGGTTTCAAAAGTTTGGTAGCTAATAGTGTGTCGAAAGAAATACAAAGTTTAAATGCTTTAAAACAATTTCACACCTATCATAAAATTAGATTATATTCCTCTGCCGCTAATAATGGGGACATGAAACAATCTCAATTCGATACCTCTAAGCTGACCAGAAACGAACTTATGCAACTGTATCAGGAGCAAAGAGCGGAGGAACGTAAATTTAAGGATAGAACGGTTGCATATTATTTTTTGAGCGTGGCAGTTATCTTTCTTGGCTTAGCCTATGCTGCAGTTCCAATCTACAGGGCAATTTGCGCACGTACCGGGTTTGGTGGTATTCCTATTACAGACAAACGTAAATTCACGGATGATAAGATGATTCCAGTAGACTTAGATAAAAGAATAAGAATATCCTTTACAAGTGAAGTTTCTAAGGTACTGCCATGGAAATTTAAGCCTCAACAACGTGAGGTATACGTTTTACCTGGTGAAACCGCTCTTGCATTCTATAAAGCAGAAAATTTAAGTGACAAAGATATTATAGGTATGGCTACTTATAGTATTACACCAGGTGGGGCAGCTCCATATTTCAATAAAATTCAATGTTTTTGTTTTGAAGAGCAGAAATTAGGTAAAGGAGAAGAAGTTGACATGCCAGTTTTCTTTTTTATCGATCCAGATTTTGCTACCGATCCCCAAATGAGAAATATAGATGACATAGTCTTACACTATTCATTTTTTAAAGCTCATTATGCCGACGGTGATGCTGTGAGTGACTCTGATGAGCCTATGACAGAGGAACAAAAAGCTCATGCGACTCTGATTGCTCCAAGTGCGAATTTGGTGATTGATTCAGTAGTAGAAAATGAATAGGAAAGGTATGTCATTAAGGATAACTTTAAATTTTAACACAGAAAATTGTCGACCCATACAGATGTTAATTACATAGATGAATATTCCAGAACTTTCAACATGTATATAAATTTTACGAACTAGCATTCAGCAAAAATGTTAAAAACTTATTTTTCCTTTATCTTAGTTAAATAAATTATAGACTAATTAGATAATTGCTGCTTGAACCTGTATGACTATAAATAATCTTGGATGGTTATTGAGGGGCTCATTGGCTCAACTGATTCATCATTTTTTGTAATACTTAAACTAGAAGGTGATTTGGATACTAAATTTTGCATATCAGTTACGCTATTCGATTGCGGCAAAGGTTCTTTATATGAATGTAATTTTGGATCATCATCGGAAAACTTGAGTAGAGTTGGCGATTCCAAAGCTGATTTGTCAGGCGACAGTGATGAGCTACCAACTTGAAGAGAGGCAGCACTTATACCTGTATGTGAAGGATCTGTATCGATAGACAAAATTGGTTTTTCAAAAAAACTATTCTCATTAACCCCTTTAATGTTTGAACTTGTGTCAACCTTCAAATTTAAAATATCTACTGCAAGAGGTTCCTGCGAGTCTATATCTGAGGAAGGTTTAGAACGTGGCTTTATTAATGTTTCAGTGAGATATAGTTTTGCATTTACGTTCACTATCAGTTTTTCATTTTTCAAATATTCATATATTTTAAGAGCTACTGACTCATCATCTAATATAATCACAATTCTATTCAAAAATTTTAAAGGTGTAAAGTACTGCAAATGTCTGACAGCCTCTGGAAATTGTTGTTCAAATATAACCTTTTTTACCTTATCTGGCCAATCTGAAGATAAGCTAGTCTTTGGTAAATCAGTAATCAAAATCTGAGTTTTCAAAACCATATTAGTAAATCTGAATCTGAATCTGTATATTTCTTGTAATGGGCAACACAAATAATTAAAAATTGGCACTCAATAAAAAATAAGTACTTCTGAGTTTGATTATATATACAACACCTTTGTGTTTAACAAAATATTATTTCTCTAATGATCTAACAGTAGATATAACCCATAATTACTTGAAGATTACTTAGCTTTACTGAATATCAATTTTTATAAATTACTATTTAATTAAAGGGTTCATTACTTTTCCATTTCTTGATCTTATAGAAAGTATTAGAACCGACGGCATTGTCCGTCTTTATTCCGTTGTGAAGAGACTAAGAAAAGTTGTTTCTAAATTGGTTCAAACTAATTATATACATATACGCATATAGATAAACACATACATGTACATATAACGAATCAGAAATTGACCAGTATGGTATTTATAGGTATATATTCGGTATACTATGTAATAATGTGCATTAATTTAAAATTTATATAAAACCGTCCTGTCGTAAGAGACCTCTTTATGATAAAAACTTATGTTTTCTTTTTCTTGGCAGCTCCCTTTTTTGAAGCTGTAGATGGTGCTTTCCTTTTAGTTGGAACTTTTTTCTGCTTGATCAACTTGTCCTTCTTTAGGTCATCATCCTTGCCATCATCGACATCGTCGGATGCGGGAAGGGCATCATCTGCATCTACGACATCTTCGAAATCCGGTTTGACTACAGAGCCAGCGGTGCTTGTACTGACACCTGCTCTATAAATTGCTACTGGATGTGTAGCGCTGTTATATTTTCTTGTAAACCCACTTTTGACAGCTGTTGGTATTTTTTTCAATAACATTTCAGAAGATTCAGGTCCTACCATGAATTCCATAATATAATCCCAATCTTCTTTTGTAAGATAGTAATCATCCATTAAAGAAATGACACTTGGTATTCCATCTGACCCATTTTTCAGCAATGGATCCAGTAGTCTATGTTTAAATGTTGACATATACTCTAATCTCAAATTTAATTTGTTAGATGACGTGCTTAAACGTGTGTGGTATTGTAACTCTTGTAGTAACCTATAATATTTATTACGTTTGGAGTTTTGACCCAGCCAAGTAGTGAAATTAACTCTACCAGCAAATTGACCGGCTACTTTAGAAGAAGGAAGCACGGATGATAATACGGCATGTAATGGCAATAAACCCCATAGTTGCTCACTGGAACGAATTTTTCTTTCAACAAGATCACCTAAAGAGATTGAATCTGCAGCCTGGGCAACAGCTTGTAAATGAGTTTCGTTTGGTTTCAACACTGAAGGTCTTGTATTCAGGTAATTTTCTTGGATCATTAACGGTGTAAAATCAAAATCATCAAAATATAATGCAATTTTATCATTTAATGTGAAAGTGTTAGCCCCTAGATCCGAATAAATTCTGCCACTCAGCATTTGATGCGCAATATCAAATGGTTTTAGCGCAATATTTTTTTCCCACGATTTGGATATTTCTGTAATATTTGTGTGATCAATATTTTTAGAAGTTTTAGATATGGTAGAAAGTAAGTTAATAATTTGTCTTATATCACCTCTAGTTGCTTGAACTAACTTATCAATAACATTAGGATCTAACTTAAATTTTTCTCTGACTGCAATAGTCATCAGCCTTGCCTTTAAACTATTTGCATCTGGTCTTCTGAACTGGATATCCAAACAAACTCTATCGAATGGCCTCATTTTAGGTTGATTTCGTTCATTACATATTAATATCAATGGTGTCAATGTTTTACGACAAAATTGAGCTAATTGACCTACACCACCTCTGTCACCACCACTCATACCATCAACCTCATCCATTACTATAACAAATTTTTTACCATTCAAATCATTAACGTTATCTTTGTTTTTGAAATAGCCAACTACAGATATATTATCTAAAGCATTTTTAACACCAGCATTTAATAATGACTTGGAACGTACATCAGAAGCATTCTGTTCTAAAATATCATATCCCAATTCGTTGGCAATTAAATGAGCAGCTGTTGTCTTACCTGTACCAGGAGGACCATATATCATAGCAGCCCTATAAATACCGGATCCATCTCTACCTGGATTCTTAAATTTAGAAGCTTTTGAAGCTTCCCAATTAATCAACCAATTTTTAAGCTTATTGATACTGGTTTTGTTACCACACATTTGATTGAGATTCGTTGGGGCATATTTAACAGTCCAAAGTTTATCTTCTTCTCTAATTAAATGTTCTTTGTTAATAGTTTGACCAGATAATTTTGCTTTCTTAATATTTAGTTCTTTTTCTTCAGCTTCCTTTGCCATTTTACTTACTTCTTGTAACACTTTTTCTTCATCTTGCTTTTTCTTTAACCTGGCCTTCTCAGCAGCATCACCATCTCCACCTTCGGCAGGCATACCAGCTACTAATTGTCTAAAACCATCTTCATCAATAGCTTTGATTTTCAATTGCCTAATCTTTTCTACTTTTTTTGGACCTGCTTCATCTCCCAAAACAACAACAGAAGTTTTTCCAGATATAGATTTGGTAACTTTTGCGCCGTATCGTTTTGCTATATTTTCGGCAACCCCACGTTCTAAAGTTGGTAAAACACCTGTAAACACAATCGTGAGACCTAATAAACAATTTTCCTGGCCTTCAGGGAAGTCATTCTGATTATCAAATTCCGTATCCCCAGACTTAGTTCCCGTAGCTGCACGAAAATCAAACTTAGCATTTTCTTTAACATTGACTTCTGATAAATCAAGAGATGGAATTGCAGATAAAACATCAACTGCAGTTACTGGTCCATTTGATTTAATCTTTAATGGAGATTTCGATGGAGAATCTTCTTCCTTTTTAATTGCTTTATTTGCCTTTTTCTTTACTGGCGAAGGCGTATCAAGAACGATTGGCTTCCGTTTGGCTGGCAGTTTTTCATCTTCCACATCTAGATCACTCCCATCAAGATCGATAATGTCTATCTCATTTGTCTTTTCATTATCATTGTGCTTATTTTTGTTAGAAATGTCACTCTTTTTAGTTGCTGAACCTTTGACCTTACCTTTAGTAAAAAAGTCGGTAATACTAACCATGACAAAAGTAAATCAATTGTCTTGTCTTAATTATGGTTTTCAACCTAAAAACTGAAACAATTATACTGTATCCAATTTTTCCAACCACAATCTATTTAGATCACAAACTTGTAGTTATTGAAAATTCAAACACAATGAATACTCAGAAACGAATTATCAAATAAATAGAAAACAATTAACAAATCTAAATTTATCATTGTATGACTATTAGAATAATAGAACATTCTTTAAATTGCCCAACCCATCAACTATAATAATTCTCATCATAACTTTTGGCGTTTGATATCAATTTCAATATTATTATGTGAGTTTTGACAGACTTAGGCTTAATCTTGAAAATTTCACTGTTACTGAAAAATAATTGGAAATTCGAACTGAAAAAAACATCTTGATGTTTAAAATAAAATATTTAACAGTAGTTGATGATGTTATTTAGCACTCAAAGGTGTAGAAAGAAAGTAAGTTTAATCAAACATTGTTCTATTTCTTATGGTGTTAATATTTGCTACGAACTTGGGGATAGAACAGGATAAAACATCGAATTTTAATCAAGTAAACGGAAAGCAACACGTGTAAAAAGCATTCAGTTGTGAATTAGTTCAGAAGTCATGGGAAAGAATAAGAAAAAAGGTGCTAATAAGAACCACAATGTCAATGGGGGACCTGCTATAATGATAGAAGATAAACAGGAGTCAATCCTGGAAGTAGAGACAGCTATTGATAAGTCAAATGAGATAACATCTGCAATGGGAGATAGTGATAACAATGTTGAAGAGTCTAAAAAAGAAAGTGACGATGAGGTCGAATCATTAAAAGAGCAGATCAAAGTATTACAAAACCAATTGGAAGAACTAAAACTTCAAAATGAAAAATGCTCAAATGAGAACAAGAGCGCAAATAATAAAGATGCTAATGCTGAGATGGAGGAGTTAAGACAAGAAAGAAACAAATACGAATCACAATACAATTCTTTGCTTGATAGAATTTCTTCTATGAAGACAATATTCAGTAACATGAAAGAAACAGAGAAAGAACTTGAAACTATAAAACACCAATTAACAGAGACAGAAAGAGAAAAAGAAAACATAAGACAACAGTTGGATGAATACGAATCTCAAAATTTGAAAATAAAGAATAAGCTTGAATCATCAGAACATGAAAAGAAGGAAATGAAAGAAGCCATAGCTATTTTAAATAAGGAATTCACTAATCTAGAGATGGAGTTAGAAGAAGCTCAAAGTAGAATAAAAGAATTAGAAAGTGATATCAAAGTTTCGAACAGTACTCGTACCCATGAGATTTCATCAACAAAAAAGGAAAAAGAACGTCTATTAGTACAAATGGACGAATTAACATTACTGTTGGACAATAATAAGAGAGATATTAATGATTTAGAAGAAGAAAGAGACAATTTGATAAATAATTTGAAAATTTTACAGAAAGACTCTGATAAACAAAAAACAATAATTGCGAATTTAGAGCAAGAGCTATCTAAATTAGAAACAGAACAAAATAATTTGACACAATCCAAAAAGATGGAAATAAATTCTCTGACAGCTCAGCTAGAGACATCTGGTGAAAAATTGTTGGAAAAAGAAAAAGAATCTGAAAAACTTCAAAAGCAAATCAATGAAATGGTAGAGTCCATAGAGGCAAGCAAAGTGATTGAAGAGAAGTTTAAGGAACAGGTAACACAACTAGGTAAATTGAGACACGAAAATGTTATTGTTAACGAACAACTAACTAAAGCACTCTCAATGATAAAAAAATCTAGCACTTCGAATAATGTTGATAAAGAATTGATATCAAATCTAATAATCTCATTTGTTACATTACCAAGAGCTGATACAAGAAAATTCGAAGTTTTAGAATTGATTTCCAGTTGTTTGACTTGGGATGATGATAAGAAAAAACAAGCAGGCCTTATACACTCGACCATGAGAGATATTGACCAACCACTCAGAAAATCTTCAAGAACCCAAGCATTCATCTCCAGATGGACTGAGTACTTAGAAAAAGAAAGCGAGAAAGATGCTTGAAACACATATTTCATTCGATCCATTTAAAATTACATAACCTGTGTAGCAAATAAACAATATGATAAAGTATATTAATTATCTACCAACACTATACTCGTCTTGAATACATGAATTGATTGTTTTATTTTATGTTTATTTTACATATGATGGAGTATTTTGTTTTGCGCTTTTCAAAATAACGCTTGTAACAAACATTTCAGTAAAATAATTGATGATAGAACTATCACATATATCAATCAGTAAGCTTTTAATGTTGCTATTAAATAGTATTAATAGCTTATATAATAAATTTGTATAATGTGAGTTACTCTAAATATTATCGTTGATTAACCAATTGCACAAATAAATTGGCTCATATAATATACGAGTATACAGGTTATCGTTAATATTAGTATTATATTACAACGATCCCTTTTAGATATTTGAAATTTTCTTTTACAATAGCAACAGCTTAAACAATGTTAAGAACTGCAATTAGAGTTTCCCCTATTTCTAGATCTTGTATCAGGACTATCAATTCAGACACTTACAATTCTGCTATTGTCGGTTTGAAAAAGGACTTAAAACAAGCAATGATTGCCAAGGATGATGGAAAGAAAACCACTATTAGAAACATTTTAAGCACCATTAAGAACATGGAGTTGGACAATCAAGGGAAAGATTTTAATGAATTAACGCTATTCAACATTTATAATAAGTTGATAAAACAAAGGAAAGATTCAATAGCTGAATTTATTAAAAATAATAGGACCGATCTATTAGCTAAAGAAGAGAATGAGTTATCCATTATTAACTCATATTTGAAACTATTACCTGTAGCCTCTCAAGAAGAGATAGATAGCAAAGTGTCTGAATTATTAAATAAAATAAAAACAGAGCAAGGTGATAATACTCAACTAAAAGATATATTACGTTCCTTAAATTTTAAGGTCTTACAAGTACAATGGAAATCATCTCAAGGGGTTATTATTCAAACATTAACCAGAAAATTTAGAGAAATATTTAGCAAATAATACAAATAACTATCAACATATTTTGTATATAGTGTTATTATGCTTTAGCAATTACCTCCTCAAAATTCTCTAATTGGCAATTATAATGGTTGTAGTTAGTGTAAAATCATGTAAATAAATAAAGATTAAAGAAGTGCAGTAATTGTTTAAAATATCTTCATTTATAAGTATAAAATGAATTTGATTGTATTATTCTTATTATAATTCAATAACTCGGTATGATTTTGTGACAGAATTTTGTATTCAATTGTGTCACTTGCTATTATAAAATAGCAAAATAATGATTAATGACACATAAAGGTTTCGAAAAATCATTATATTGAAATGTATAAAAGGATAGATTTAAATTTTATTTTATCCTTTACCTATTATCCTTTATATTTATTTACATTCGTTATTTGTATTGTCTTCTTCTCTTGTTGTGTCATCAATTGATTATTACTATAACAAGAGACCGCCAAGAAGTATCTTTTATTTAATAAATATATATATTTCCAAATCAATATTAGTTTTCGACCAAACAAGAATTTGACCCAACTCTAGAAGATCAATGATATTTAATAAGTACGTTCAAGCCATCATGCTATCTGCATGTATCGGCGGTGTCTACGCCCAAGATTTCCTTGTTACTTTGAACGCTGATTCAAATAGCGACACAGTTGGATTCGAAATCAATTCTAATGATAACTTAGGGAACACTCCTTTAGTTGTACATTTAGACAAAAGCAACTTATCTCCAGAAATGTTGGAGAAGCTAAGTTCTGTTCCAAACATAGTTTTTGCTGACTTACCAGACCTACCACAATTTGTCAATTTAAGAGAATATATTTCTAAAGATGATAATGGTCTGCAAGAATTATTAAAAGGCATCGTTCCAGAATCAAAAAACATTGATTGGAATAATGTACAAAATAATCAAAAATATCAAGAATTGGAAACGGTTTTCAACGATTTTTTAAATGATGCTGTCGATTCAAACAAAATGAAGTGGAGAAAGAAGAAGTACGAAACCTCATCTTCTTCTGAATATGAACATTCAACTTCAACTTATTATCCAAGCTCTCATAGTGATTCTTACACGAAGAGCAAAACTAAATCAACCACATGCCCATCAAGTTCCTCAAAAGAAACATCAATATCTTATCACTCAAGTTCAAGCATCTATCCAACTTCAACCAGCACAAAGTCTTATTCGGACAAAACTCACACTACCACCGATCATCAAACCACAACTCATACCACTACTGAGGAAAAGAAGTCGACTGAACATACAACAACAACAGAACATAAGACAATAACAGAACAGACCACTAAAGTTCCAGTTACAAAAACTACTGAAAAAGAAACCACATTAACAAAAAGTGTAACCAAAAAGGGAACTACAAAAGAAATTGTTCTAACAACTAAAGTTCCTGTCATCACAACATTCACTAGTGTTTCAACTGTCAAAACGACATCCAATGGAACAATAACAAGCACCGCCACAAGCTGTCCAGATAAATCAAGTGCAACTGGAAAAGTTAAATCTGTAACCAAAAAGTCAACTACTACTACACCAACTTTAATAGGCTACCCACAAACAACTGTTGCAATTAAAGGTAATTTCACCAATATTACTGGTGGTGGTGAAGAATTTAATAATTCGAATTCTTATTTCAATTTATCAATTACTTTCTTAATTGCAAGCGTGATCGTTTCATTATTTGTTTCAATTCCATAAATTACCAAATAATATAAAAAATAATAACGTCTAGGACTGCAATTGAAATATAAAATTGCAAACCATACAACAAAGATATAATTACTTTCTAATTATACAATAGTCAATTTTTTTATACAAATCAATACTCAATATAATTTAATACAGATAACGAAATCACTTTTTAATTAATTGAAATCATCTTGGTCAATTCGCAATATATACATTACAACTTGACACCTATATAACAAAAGAGCTCCATAACTTGAACTATCTTATTAAATATTTAATGAGCTAAGATTTGCCCTAGATGCAATATATATCTCTTGGTTCTAAATCCTATTGCTCTTGATTGAACAATTTTTATATTGCCTATACACAATAAAAGTTTCGCGTACTTTGATTATTTTGAATATCAAATTCAGGACACTTAAAAATAAAAGAAGTGAAAGATATGAATGTATGTTTGATTATAATGAACAAATTGAAAGACTAGCTGAAGGAAGACCATATTGAGACCTAACAACAATTTACGATGGTTGCAGTATGTAGTTATTTTTATTGTTTTTCTTTTATTGCATTGATTTGTAATCGATTGATTTTTTTACTAACAACGTATACTGTTTATAACATATCCAATTGGAATTAGACTGTAAAAAGAACCGTACGTATAACAACCAAACAGCATATCCTTACAGATTTGCCTCCAGTGGAGAATTTTCCAATGAGAAAATGGAGCCTTGAAATCCATTTGTTGGATTCTGAGAATAAAGAAATTCCATCTACTATTTTTGACAGGGTAGTATATCATTTACATCCAACTTTCACTAATCCTAACCGTACATTTAAAGAATCACCATATATAATTGAGGAGCAAGGATGGGGTGGTTTCCCGTTGCATATCAGTTTATTTTTGATCGAGAAAGCAGGTGAGAGAAAAATTACACATGATTTAAATTTCTTACAAGATGAGTATACTTCGGATCATGTTATTAGCATTCCATTAAATAAACCATTGTTAAATCTAGAGTTGACAAAAAGTGGTCCGATTCCAGAAACAGCTCCTACAAGTGTTCAAACTTCTACCAAGAGAAAATCCGAAACTACAGACAGTTCAACGACAGAGGCCGTCTCAGAGCCAAAAGCAAAGAAAGCAAAAAGTTCAACATCTACTACAACAAAAGGCTCTATTGACTTACAACAATTAGCTTTTGGATTAACGAAATTGAAGGAAGATGATTTGGTGGCTATCGTTCAAATGGTAACAGATAACAAAACTCCAGAAATGGATGTGGTTAACAACATTGAGGATGGCGAGTTCACTATTGATTTATTTAGCTTACCAGAAAGTTTACTTAAAAGTATTTGGGAGTATGTCAAGCAAAATACTAAATAAGACATCTTTTATTCAGGAATGAGGAATTAGTTAAAGAGTTTATCATATGAGATGCTGGTATATGAGAATATACCAGTTTATGCATTTTATAAATTTTTTAATATAAGGTTTGTAAAATTATATAAGATTAAATTGGATAGTAAATTAAGAAGATAACAAATACACAAAAGTACACATATACATACACACACTTTCACCTTTTTATACGTATACAAAAAATTATAAATTGTATATGATTAGTTTTTCTGATCATGATTCTATTATATTTATGTCCAAACAATAAGTTTTAAAAGCTTTTTAACCTTCACGCTCTTATAAAAACTAACAGGTAAAAATATCTAATAATTAAAATATGAAGTGAATGATATATTGAACCCATTAAAAAATAATAAAAAAGTATATGTACTATAAATTATAGAGCTAATTTGCATATTCACCATTCTGTGATGGACATTGTATGTTTTTAAGTTTTGAAGATTTGATCTATTGACTGTAATTCATCCTTTACTAACTAAAAGCTGGAAAAGTTTATTAACTGCAAAAGTTGATCTGCTTCGCTATTACTATACAGCCTTATATAAACCTAACATTAAGGATAAATACCATCAATAGTAGGATAAAAGATGAGTATAATGGCGAGTTTCCATTAAGAAATTGGACGGTGCTATTGTCAGTACTAGATGAAAATAAAAACACAATATATCCACGATTATTTGATTCCATAGCCTTCCATTTGCATCCCACTTTCAACAATCCAGTTAGAATAATAAAAAAATACCCTTATGTTATTAATGAAGAAGGTTGGGGTGAATTTGATATAAGGATTAAGGGAACATTTTTAGAGGATATCGGAGGTTTTGTTTTAGATCATCCATTATTATTTGACAATGCTGAATATTATGTTGATTATGAAATACAAATTCCATACCATACCAAAAAATTATATTCTCAACTAAAAAAATATTTTACAATTGAATACAACAATAGCAGCACGGAAGCATTGGATGCTAATAAGATTGTTAAGTTAAAGAGAGGCTTGAATAATTTGAAATTATGCACAGAGGATACAGTTAAGGAAATAATGGATTTAATTTTAAAGCACCCTGCTGTACAAAAACATGTAAATAAATATCCAAGATCGGAGGATTTTTATATGGATGTGGCTCAGTTTCCTGATGATTTGCTAATGCAACTATATGAATACCTTGAAGAGCATGATGTTATAAAATTAAATGCAAGAGTTTTCAAGGGTACTAATAAGTTCAATTATTTATAAGTTTGCCAAATTAAAATGACTGCTTTAAATTTCCTTCAATAACCATAACTTTTAAATTTTTACTCACATCATATTCTAATTTGGGAGACCACTTTTTATGTTTAATAAATACATAGTATTATTACATTTTGCATTTTACATTGAAACATGTAAATTCTAAATTTCAAGTTTCAAAATTATATAAAGGCATATATATAGATTTTCATCAGTTATAAAAGATGTTTTTTGGATTTTAAAGTGCTATTTGAGGTTGGACTTATCACAAGTTGGGGTCGAATGCGGAAGCATCACTGGAAGCAGCAGTTGAAGCGTCATTATCAGCAAATATGTTATTCTGAGCTATATGACTATGTGAATTTTGACCGGATGATATTCTAGATTGTTTTTCTGGAGTAGATTCAACAGATAAGGATTTCCTTTTCGTTTTGTTTAAGTTACCTGTAACCTTAGTGAGGTACTGAGGTAATGGGTGGCCATTTTTCAAATATTGAATTTTCCAATTACGAGCTTTATCCTTAAGTTGGACTTGAGTTCTATTTTTCAAATCTTCTGAGAATTTACCACCAGGACCATGGTAATCCAATATTTTTACCCACGAAGGTCCGAATGCTTTCAAACCGGCAACCAGGGCATCCTCTTCTGTCTTAGACCATTTAGTCTTTAATCTCACTAACTTTGTAGGAGAATGCTTTTTTAATACTTTTGGAGTAGAGGCAACACTACGTGTTTGTTGTTCTAAATTTTCCATGACACTTACTTCACTATTAAAGACATTATTTTCAGATAGTTGTGTAGAGGAGTTCGAAACATTTTCATTGGAAAAATTGTCAGTTACTAATAAGTCTGCTTCGTCTTCAATTTCAGCAACAATTTCTTCTGATTCTTGTTGAGGACTTTCAATTTCAGTTCTTACAGGTTTTGACTTTTTCTCTTCAAATTCATCTTCAACAAATATAGTTTTATAAGGAACCACATCAAGCAACAAGTCTGCATTAGTAGCTTTCAAAATTTGTTCATCAAATCCGCTATTATCAGAAGTTTCAACTGGATTTTTACTATTTCTGTGTTTTGTACCCCATACCAGTAGAGAAAGATATTTTTTACAATAATTTTTTAAATTAATAATAAAATTCTTTTCAGATGTTTCCTTCTCTAATTTATCTAAACTTGAAAAGCACATCAAATTTGCTTTTCTTGTGATATATCTTTGAACAAACACCCTTTCAAAAGAAGTGCTCCGAGTTGGATCAGCTGAAGATCTAGTTCTTCTTAAAACTAATTCGTTTGTGAAAGTTTTCGAAAATAATTCATTTTCTAACAAATTCGATTTCTCTTTTTCACTTATATTATCATATTTGCTTATATCATCGAATATTTCTTGAGAATCTCCTAACTCTCCGTTTTGATCCTCCAACTGAGACTGAAATATTGGGTTGATGTTTGGGTTTTGCTGTCTCTCTTCCTTTAACTTTTTATATCTGACATTCTTCAATTTCTGAATATAAATTCTGGTTTTTAAATCCAAATACAAAATCCACTGTTTTCTTAATAACTGTTCATTGACATTAAAAGGTGACTCATCAAATAAGGTGTTGGGTGCAAAAACATCCAGAAAATCTTCTTGTAACTTATCAATTCTGAATTGTAAACAACCTATAATGGTTAAAAAATATATCAAAATATTACATTTCCTTATCGTACTTATAAAATTCTTTTCAAAGGTCTTTAACAAGGTTAAAGTCGGCGAATCTTGATACCACATATCCTTGACAACATCTTTTGGTTCCAAAATCTTAAAACCGTCCACATTGTTGTGGATACCATAAACGTGTAAAGTCTCAATGAAAATATTTACCAAAACATGGAAACTTTTAATTGCAACTGGGACCCTAGAAGTCACATTCTTGAAATTGAAAAGCAGATATGTATCTGGTCCAAAAGAGTCCGACAATATAAGGGAAAGCAATTGATTCGAAATATTATCTAAAGCACTTAACGTAGTAATTGCAACCTGCACATCAGCAGGGAAATCCGCTATCAAATCTCCTAGAGTGTCCACATTCATTGGAGTGCTATACCCTTTCGCCATCTTTACAATAACTCTTTGATCTGAAACGATATTAGAAAGCAGCAATTATAAAACTAGCGTTTTACTTCACAAAAAACATGTAATACCAGATCCGGCTCACTACGTACTTATAACGTTACAAAACCATGCGGCAACACCGAATAACATAGTTTATAAACTCACAGACTCTAAATAATAGCATTCGTTATTCAAAGCTCATCGATAATGTCCTTATTGCCTTAAACAAACGGTGAGACCTAATTCAGTCAACCTAGCATGAGTTTAGGTTTACGATTTCCATTGATCTAAATTTCCATGCTAAACCTAATTGGCCCCGTGTCTGCTTTGTTCGCAGAGAGAGGCTCCTTCTGGAGCCCTAGGCCGAGAACCCTGTGCGCGGACGAACCCTCTGCCTAGAAGTCAACCACACTGGGGAGAAAATGTTTGGCTGGGGCAACCCTAGGCTGAAACCCTAGACTGCGGAAGGTCTTGTAGCTTGCATGGGTGCAATCATATGCTATATACTTTAGGGTTGGTGAAATGATTTCTGGAGGTCTGATATTAGGCATGTGTACACAACTGGACGCATATGGAAGGTAAGTGAGGAGCACATCGTTGGCTTGACCATTGTTTCTCTCACAGAAGCAGCACACATTTCAGAGATTCTTTTACTTAATGGTGTGACACAGCTGGAGGCTGTACCTTAGGTAAAGTGAAAAACTTAGGGTTACCCGGATCACATGTTAAAAATGTTTTAAGAAGAAAATCGTTTACCAAGGTCTTTGGTAATCCCAACTTCTCCATGAATGAGAACTTCTGCTGCTTATGATGAAGGAGATATCAGATTAATTCAAATTTGTTTGTACTCCAGTAAGTATATGGAGCTTTTGCCGAATGCATACTCCTTTCCTAAACACAGAGTGAAGAATTGTGCATCTGGGATAGTCGGTTCTTATATCAGTTGCCAACGCCACAACTCCGAGGGTACCATCAGGAATTACGAAGAGTTTGATTCATAGAAATCCCACTATTTAGGATATTGAAGAGCTATTGCTGTTGCCTAACAGTTTGATTGAGAGAGAAGCCTCGGTTATCCTGGATTTGAACAAAAAAAACCACCAATATTTTGAGTACCTTTACCGATGAGCGACTTGTCTGAAATTAACCTTATCCAGGTTCTTGAACAAGCGAGCGATCCTAAGAATATTGGATCTGAAATACAGAAACTAGCTGAGGTCAAGTTGAAGGAATGGGAAATTCAGGAAGGATTCCACTATTTTTTACAGTCGATCTACTTAAACATAGACAATTCTTTACAGATCAGATGGCTGTCCATTATACAATTTAAAAATGGCATTGAAAAGTACTGGAGATCCACAAGATCAAATGCAATAAATAAAAATGAAAAAGCAAAGATTCGAGAAAGATTGTTTAACTTGATCAGTGAAAAGAACAACCAATTATCGATTCAAAATGCTCAAGCCACTGCAAAAATTGCTAGATTTGACTTTCCTGTCAATTGGCCGGATTTATTTGAAAATTTGGAAAGACTGCTGGACATAAACTCAAAAAGTGAAACCAGAATCTATAATACATTATTACATATCAATCAGATAATCAAAATACTAGGTGCTGCTAGAATTGGTAGATGCAGACCTGCCATGCAAAGCAAAATACCTTTGATTTTAAAATATATTATCAGAATATACTTAGATAATTTCAATTGCTGGACGGATTCATCCATAAGCACTAATGAAAAATTTCCATTGCATATTCAAATCTCTTATTTGGCATTAAAATGTATTAAAAAGATGATAATAGAAGGTGTCGACAATCCATCAAAAGACGAAACTGTAATTGATTTTTTGAGACTATCAATTCAACATTTCGATATATTAATATCTAATTACAATAATTTTAAAAAATTTGATAATTATGAGAAATTTGTTAAATGTTACGGTAAATTATATTATAGTTTAATCACAAACTCCCCAGCAACTTTTATTTTATTACCATGCTCTACGGATATATTAATAGTCTATACAAAAATTATTTTTGACTATGCTCCAAATGTCTATAATGAAGCTTCTGACACAACAGGCGACTTTTGGGAACAAACCATTATAAGAGGTTTGTTAATTTTCAAAAAAGTCATTAATTTTATTTTCAAAAAGGGTGCTATAACTTTAAAGGCAAGAAGTGACAAAGCTAGTATTGATAAAGCTATTGAGAAACTTAACAATGAATTTTTAAATCAACAGCTTATTACCAATTTAGTAAATACATTGATGACATGGTATCTGAAATTAAGGCCATCGGAATTAGAAAACTGGTTCATGGATCAAGAAGAATGGATTAATGAACAAATGGCAACCAGTTACGAATATCAAATTAGACCTTGCGCAGAAAATTTTTTCCAGGATTTGATTAACACTTTTTCAGAATTTTTAGTCCCTTATCTGTTAAATAAAATTGAGAATGATGCATCCAATCTGTCTAATTCGCTAGAAGATTTTCTAATGAAGGATGCTATTTATGCCGCGTTTCAATTAAGTGCCAACGCAATTTGTGATATGGTGGACTTTGATTCATTATTGATTAAGATATTTTTGCCTGAAGCATTGGATAATACCTCCAACTCCAACGATCAATTGAAAATAATTAGAAGAAGAGTTGCTCTGATAATCAACGAATGGTCAGTCGTAAAATGTTCGGAAGAATCAAAAAAGGTTTGTTATGAATTTTTTGAAAATATTTTAATGAACGAAGCAGATAAGGTTGTCTTACTAACTGTTGTGCAATCTATTAGGACTATGGTAGATGATTGGAACTTTAATAAAGACAATTTTGAACCATATTTGAAAGATACGGTCACTATTTTATTGAGAAAGATTTTACCATCAGTATCATTGACGGAAACGAGGTTGTACGTTTTAAATACTCTAAGTGATATCATTATTCAAACAAAGCCATTGCTAAGCAAAGAATTATTGATTGAAATTTTGCAAATTATTCCTGAGTTATGGGAGATATCAACTAATAATCCTTCAGAAGGAATTCTATCAGGAGCTTTAATTAGATTATTACGAAATTTAGTTCAATCATTAGGTCCACAATCACATTTAACTTGGGATATCGCTATTCCAGTTGTAAATATGGTTTGTGATCCAAATTCTCAGCATTATCATTTATTGAGTGAAGATGGTTTCGAATTATGGGGTATATTACTACAAAATTATTCTACAAATGAGGCAAAGTTTGACGACAGGTTTATTGATTTCTTACCATTTTTAGAGTCATCTATTGAAAACCATTCAGAAATATTACCAACGTTGCTAGAAATTATTAAAAGTTTTTCTTTGATACTAACGCCCCAGCAATTTTTTGCATCCGACTCATTCACTAAAGTATTTAGTTATTTATCTAATTACTTGCTAAAGTTGAGAGATGACTCTTTTTATCTAATATTGGAGATTTGGGAAATTCTGATTTTATCAAATGAATCAGACTATGAAAATATTCTTCTTCAGAAATTTTATGACATGGGAATATTAAATTCTTTATTCAATAGCATTTTTAAACAAGAAGCATTATCGAACCATCAATGTGGGCAGTTATTGCAAATTATTGCAAGAATAGCATATGTAAACCCTACTGCATTGATGAAATTCATTGAAATGTATCATCAATCGTTACCAACAACTGCCTCTAATGCCCAATTAGATATTGAACATAAAAAGATTGTATTTTCTGATATGCCTTTTGATAGGTTATTCAGTAAATTAATGTCTAGCTGGGAATATTGTTTCAAGGATATATTTGATCCAAAATTAAAAAAGGTTCATATCCTTGGTATCTCAAGTTTACTGCGTACTGGATTAGTGGTCGTTTTATCAGAAATTGTAACCATTATGCAGATATGGGTTGATTTATTAGAGGAAATTAATGAATCTCAAGAAGGAGATTGTGAAAAATATCACTTAAATGATATTGTCACTGAACAGACGATAGAATTTTATCAATTGACACCTGAGCAATTAAGAAACCATGAACTTTTGAAAAACAATGATCCAGTTCATAATATCAGTTTAAGAGAATTTATTAAACAAACTCTAGAATATTTGGAGTCACACTTAGGTTCTCAACAATATCAGGAATTTTTCAACAATATTAACCAGAGCCTAAGAGAAAGCTTATTGCTTTTCATTTCAATCCAACAACCTGTAATAAGTAACTAATGTGTTATTTTTTTTTAAGACAAGTTTTTTAAACTAACACTACATAGCATAATATTAAATAATGATATCATAGAGCAACTCAATATTAGTTCTCAACAAAAAACCAATTCATTGAATTTAGAATATATAGTATTCCTTTCAAGATTATATAAATATTAAATAATTTTGTTAATGGCTGGTATTATTTATTTTAGTGACGCGAAATCTTGAATCAGCACAAGATAAACACGAAGATTTCAACATTGATATTTTTGTGCGATGTTTATATTATATAAGGTTATAATTAAGATGACTGAATTATATAAAACAGCTTTTGAGTTGCACATACCTGAAGCTGAGTAAGAGCCAAGCAGCTTAAAAAATATCATAAGAATATAATTGGAACAAAATGGGAGATAATTTTTCCAAGGAATTTTTTGATCAAAAATATAGTGAAGACAACTCAATAATGGATATTAAAAGGAAATTCTCAGAGGCTAAGAAGTTGATTTATGAAAAAAAAAATCCGACTTATTCTCCAGAAAAGAACGTTAGCTTTGCATTGCATGACACAGATTTCAAATATGGTAGCTCTGACAAAGTTAATGAAAAATATAGTTCTAATAAATATAATAACAATATAAATTCAGACAACAATCAGTATGAAAATCAACTACGAAAAGAGTTACGTGGATCGATGCATGATAATATAAAACCTTCATTATATCCTTTATCCAATAATTTTAATGGCATTAGAAATGAATCAAGTGAATTGCTTATCTTGAAAAAACAAATACGTACACAAAACAACTCAATCCAGGAATTGAAATCGATGGTTGAAAGTCTCCTACAAGATCGCAATGATCAACATTATATTACTGGAAAACTAGAATCGAGAATAAGAGACATGAAGGCCCAAATACAGAATTTAGAATATGAATTATCTGACTCTAAGAGAATGATATTAAATCAAAGTCGAATTTCATCCCTGAATACAGATAGCAGCAAATTTTCAAGCTATCCAAGCAGGAATGAAGATTTCAGTAGAATAAAAAATAATTCTACTTACATAGATTCACCAGAATCTTTGAATAACAGTAGACAATATGTTGACAATGGTCGGAATATATCGATGGATTCTAACTTCCATCATGGATACTATCCCAGTCCTTCTGATAGTACAACTCAAATAATAAGAATGACTGATCCAAATATATAATATAGTTATACATTAAACATGTAATAGTATTTTAAAAGGCATATTTGATATATTTTGCTCATATGTATTTACTTTTCTACAAATTTTAATTTAAATTTATAGATATTGTTTTTATTATTAAAATATACTAAACTTTGTGCATTACCTCTAGGATAATTTGTGGCTGACCAAAGGAAACTATTTGAGTAGCCTAGATATCCCTTCTTCTCATCATATTCAAATTGACCTGCATTGTTTAGATTTGAGTTGCAACTCAGAATTTTTGCCGTAGATATTGAGCAGTACCCAGTACGTGATTTCAAATAATAGCTACCAAATGGGGATTGAATCAATTCGAAGTTTGCTGGAGTGCCTTTAGTCATCCAATGTCCATTTTTAATTAAATTGCCGTTATAACCGCTTAGCCTAACAACTCCTCTTTTCGATTTTGAAGGCGGACGCCTTCCTCCATTTCCAGTTGTATAACCCTTAGGATAAAACTTGATACCGTCCTCTTTACACCTGCTTCTTTTATCATCGAATGAATCAATTTGCACAAAATTCTCTTGTAATAACGATCCCTTTAACAGGTAAAAGTACCAGACCTCATTTAAAACATTATTATTATCACAATTTATGTATACTTTTGCTTCCACGGAATCGGAATCTCTATTAAAACTTAAAGCATCCTGTATTTGTTTTTTAGTATATGTAGTTTCATTGTTTGGAACGATCCCAAAATCTGCTAGCTTTTTGAAAGAATCAGCATTCTTATAAAGATTATAAGTTATCCTGAAATAATCGTAAACTGCCCTTTTTTTATAATAATCATCCTCCTTTATGCTCACGATATTTTTTGTGTTTGTCTGGTTACTCCATATTTGGTAGCACTTTGGTTTTAATGTGTTGATACAAGAGCCATGCTTATTAAATTCATGTATCCATAAAGATTCATGGTCTCCATTATTGCTTTTCCAAAGAGATGTTAGATTATTCAAAAGATCTTCACCTGAAATTTCTAAATCCAAAGAATCTTTATCATTAAACTGTTCGTCTTTCAACAAATGATATACATCGTCTATAAATAACGACTTATCGCAAAATTGCTCAAAACCACCATCGCAGTTATCTGGCCATAAGCCATGGATTGTAAACGCTTCTAAAGGTCCTAATTCATCCTCAATTTCTGTAATGTTCATCCCTGGTCTTGAAGGTCTGTAATTCCAAAATTGAGTTTGTAAAAATATACCGCCCGGGTATTCAAAACAACAGCTATCTGTAACTTCCGTCACATTTCTACAAGTTAAGGGTTGGTTGATCGGGCAGCTCACGTCTGAACTCGAGATGCTGTTAAATGACTGTTGCCCCGAAAAATCGGAATTCCAATATAAGGAGCTCAAAAAATGCTCTAATCTCATCTTTTTATGTATTACTCTTGGTATGTTATGTACTTTTCTTATCGACTCAGTTATCACGAGAAGCCTCTAATTCCAGGAAGCAGCACAAGTCCTTTTGTCGGTTTGCTTCTTTCAACTGGTTGTCAAGTTATATTTATAATCCTCAAATGACAGAAACCCCGAAATCAGTTCAGTTTCATGCTTCTTGACTTTCACACTATTCAAATGACATGCACATGCATAGATTTCCCTGTTGTAACTACCAATGCATTATAATCCTTTTCGTACAGTTTTACCGCCGAGGCTTTAGGCTCCCCCCTCTTTTTATTGATATACTAGAAATACAAAATGAAAAAAACAGACAGAACTGATTGCTAGGAATCTTTGTGCTTATATACTGCAAGGGGCTGGGCGGGAAAAAGGTAAATCATTCTCCTTACAAAGGATACTCTTAACGTTTTGGAAATAAAGTAGTTACCCGAATATACTGTTTTTGAGATGGGAGAGACAAAAAGTACACTTTCTGGCGTTCAATTCCTGTTTAACCCAAAAATAGAAACGATCGAATTTTTTGACAAATTATGAGTCAGCTGACTTAAAATGTGTGTATTTTTTTCTTTTTTGCAATTTTTCGAAATTGCAGTGATTAATTTTCGTAAAAGTTCGCTACCGTTACATATCCTATTTTTTCCTCTATTATGGCTCATACATCAAAAATATATATATTTATATTTCATTAAAGCACGTCTGTAGGAAATATATAAAACAGGTTTCAACTACTGTCTCTATTTTGTATAGTTTTATTAGAGGTGTTCTAAGACGTACTGAAAAGACATACAGAATTGGTTAGGTTACTCAGATTATCTGTTTTTTTAGCTTGAAATTTCGTCTGCAATTGAGATTTCGATAAAAAGCAGGTAGTTCGACCGAATTCCGAGTTCATTGGAGGCCATATAAGTTGTACAAGAAAGAACCGAAAGGAAAATGATGTCAACAAAATTATTTCTGAGGTGCAGTTGGAGATCTCCAACTCGCTTCCATCTTCAATTAACCGGAGCACGCTCCTTGCACACCAATTTATCGGATGGTTTGGTGAGATTGCATTCTGGTTTAAAGTTAGATGAGCTACAGGATGACAACACTCCAGACTATGTCAGATTAATTTTAAGATCATCTGTTTATGATGTGATGGACGAATCGCCAATTTCGCACGGTTCTCTTCTATCTTCGAAGTTGAACACAAATGTCCAGTTGAAGAGAGATGATTTATTACCAGTGTTCTCATTTAAATTGAGAGGTGCATATAATATGATGGCAAAATTAGATGACACACAGAAAAACCAAGGTGTCATTGCTTGTTCAGCAGGTAACCATGCTCAGGGTGTGGCATATGCTGCGAAACATTTGAAGATTCCTGCTACCATTGTTATGCCAGTATCCACACCATCCATCAAGTACCAGAATGTTTCAAGATTAGGTTCTCAGGTGGTCTTGTTTGGTAATGATTTTGACGAAGCCAAAGCCGAATGTGCAAGATTAGCTGAAGAAAGAGGGTTAACAAATATTCCTCCATTTGATCACCCTTATGTTATTGCTGGTCAAGGTACGGTTGCCATGGAAATCTTAAGACAAGTTCATATGTCCTCAAAAATAGGTGCAGTATTTGTCCCAGTTGGTGGTGGTGGGTTAATTGCTGGTATTGGTGCTTATTTAAAACGTATTGCTCCTCACATCAAAATTATTGGTGTCGAAACCTATGATGCTTGTGCTTTATATACCTCATTACAATCAGGAAAGAGAACTGTTTTAGAGTCTGTTGGATCTTTTGCTGATGGTACTGCTGTTCGTGTGCTAGGTGAAGAAACTTTTAGAGTTGCTCAAGACGTTGTTGATGAAGTTGTGTTAGTAAATACCGATGAAATTTGTGCAGCCGTGAAAGATATTTTTGAAGATACACGTAGTATTGTTGAACCATCAGGTGCTTTAGCTGTCGCTGGCATGAAGAAATATGTTTCTCACTTACATCCAGAAATTGACCATTCTAAGAATACATATGTACCAGTTCTTTCTGGTGCCAATATGAATTTTGATAGGCTCAGATTTGTTTCAGAGCGTGCTGTTTTAGGTGAAGGTAAAGAAGTATTCATGTTAATTACATTACCAGATGTCCCAGGTTCTTTCAAAAAACTCCAAAATGTTATTCATCCAAGATCTGTTACAGAATTTTCTTACAGATACAATGAACATCGCCACGATTCCACCAGCGAAGTACCAAAAGCCTACATTTACACTTCCTTCAATGTTGTTGATCGTGAAAAAGAAATCAAACAAGTTATGCAACAGATCCATGCTCTAGGATTTGATGCAGTTGATATTTCTGATAATGATATGGCTAAATCTCATGGTAGATATTTAGTCGGTGGTGCTTCAAAAGTTCCTAATGAAAGAATCATTTCTTTTGAATTTCCAGAAAGACCAGGTGCTTTAACGAAGTTTTTATCCGGTTTAAGTGATTCATGGAATTTAACTTTATTCCATTACAGAAACCATGGTGCTGACATCGGTAAGATATTGGCGGGTATTTCTGTACCGCCAAGAGAAAATCTAACATTCCAAAAATTTTTAGAAGATTTAGACTACAAATACCATGATGAGACCGGTAATATGGTTTATCAAAAATTTTTGAAATTTTAATGTAGCCATAAACTTAGTTTCCTTGCACGAAACTATAAGTTAATATCTATTCTTTATCATAACCAAGAATATTCCTTCCAAGGATGATTTTATACATATTCAAATCTAACTGAACAGACTTATTCATATATAAACCAATTGATCCATACATTTGAACTAATTAACGAAGTAATTGTTTCATTATTTTAAAAATAAATTTATTTTATTCATAAATTCTCTCTAAATCTCTACATACATAGATAAATGAACGAAATTATATTAGCATTGCAAGATATAGTTTTATTACCTCTCGGTGACTATTATCCATTTTATTTTTCCCTCATATACCTGTTAAAACAATTCTCCATTATTAACAGCGTATGTAGATATCTCATGAAAAATGCAATTTTAAATTCACTGTAAATTTTTAGCAATTAAAAGATCTTGCTTGTAAACTTAGCAATAATGTGCAAAGCTACAACAGAGAAGATAAAACCAACAGCTAAAAATAAAATAACCAATGGATCAACTCTTAAACCATTAGCTTCATCCGAGTAAATTTTCAATATAGAATCACCACCTTGCTGTTTTCCGGATTGTTTAGTTTCAGCCTTGCTCTTAGCAGCTTGAGCCTTACCTCTCTTAGCTACAGTTCTTTGACCACCTGGGGGAGTTGACATCCTTGCTTTAAATGTATATATCTATATCTATATATGTTTAGGCACCTGCAGGGTTCTTAATCAGTTGTTCACAGGACAGAAAATGCAATAGTGGCCTGAAAAATGAGTTACACAAGATTTGAAGTAAAAGTTAACTGAACCTATTGACAAAACCCAACAACCTGAAATTTAGTTGGCAATGTATGCGCTTAGCTTCAAACATAATAATATATTTTAAAAGAACTTGAACAATTGCATCTACCTCCATAATATAAACGTATTAAAGTAATATTTCACTATTCTATAGAGTATAAATTTCATTATGGCCAACGAATACATTACGAATAGTCAAAAACTAGACGGCCAATAAATATTCGGGTAAGTAATATGGTGACAGCACTGAAAACATAGATACCCTAAAGTAACGGCTTTAATAAACCCTATTGTTTAGGAAACCCTATCTGCGTAATCTCGGAACCCTACTCGAGGTTGCAATTACCCAATTAGTAAAAAGAAAACAAATAACTTAATTGATATATTCTAATAGTGTCTCAAAATAATTACCATCTCGAGAACTCGACTCATAATAAGAATAACAATAACAAGAGAATTTTAACAACAGGCTACTAGTGTTTGTTTGAAGATAGCCTTGGTTACCATGTTGTTATTGTAAGCTTTATTTCTCTATGTTATTTTTATTACTTCTATTGTTGAATGGGAGTTGCGTTGAGTGCAGGTATTTGTGTTGAGAGCTTTTTTCAATTAGCTAGATCTTGGATAGAGGTGCCATACGAATAGATCGACTCTCAATCAATTAATTATTCATTCAAATTTTATTCTAGTGTTTTTACATCACCTCACTAGTGAACATTATTTTGATCTATTTAATATATAAAACAAAAAAGAACAGAACTACTTGCATTATTACTTTTTGTGAAAGTTAATAGAAACATTTAGCCAAAAAAGCCAAACTTCCCTCACAAGTTAACACTGCAATAACTCACCACATTTCACTCGTTTGAATTAATATATACAGTTGTTTGCAATTGGTATTGTTTATTAGGCTGAAGTTTCCAAACTCATCACAAAATGTATTCACCAAATTTTAAGCCTGATTCGCCAATTATGTCTCCGATAGCATTTCATATCAATGATCCAAATAATAAAAATAATATACAAAGTTTACTACTTTCCCCTACAAAACTATCTTTGGACAACTCCAATGGCTCATCGATTTATAGAACATCACTTTCAAAGTTGAACGAAACTACACGTACTGGTCGCTCAAGACAGAGAAGAGGTTCTGATATACTAAGATCTAGTTCACCCATTCAATTTCCAACACTAGGAAATGTAGCACCAAAAATGCTCAAACCTGAATATTTAACTACACAAAATACAGCTATTCCATTGCTTTCAGCTATAATGAAACAATCTACCAAAACCACAGAAACACAAAACGGTGATCAATCTAACAATCAAAATTCCCAGAAGGCTCATGTTGAAACTAGAAAGTTAAATACATCCATTTTTGCCCAGATACAAGAATCATTTGTCAATCTTAATAAACAGAAAGAGCTTGCTCAAAACCACCCAACCATGGTTTCAAAAGAAAATAAAGAAGAAAAGAGCACAATATCTATTCCAAAAAAATCGAAGAATGAAAGTCAAGTATCTAATAATATGCAGGTCAATAATACGCTGAGAAAAATATCCAACACAGAAAGTACCTTAAGTGGCTCTACCATGCACGAAGTAGATAGCATTAGCGAAATGGAGCCACTAAAGGCTGATAACTGTAACAGTGAAAAAGTACCTGTCATTCAATCTATAAAACCAGCACAAAAGAGAATGACTGCCGAAAATACTATTAAAAATGAATCTGAATTCCACGAAAGTCCAAAAGATATAAATGTTGATATGTTACCTACAGACAGGAACGGGTTTGTACAACTAAATAATCATAAAAACAACCGATACAGTTTTATTTCTTCTGCGTCAACGGATTTTGAACTTGATTGGTATAACCAGTTACAACAACAATCCAATTTACAATTGTCGCAGCCTTCTCAACGTTTTCCTTCACAATCAGAAAGTGATGATTCGGCACGTAATGAGTTTAGAATCAAGAAACTAGAAGTAGAAATTAATGAATTAAAACTTCAAAATGAAAAATTAATTCAAACTTTTGTATCTGAAAACGAGAAAATGAGACAAAGAACCACTTCTCAACATCCTTCTCTTCAAGTAAGGACAAGAGTTAAAACATCAGAAAAGGATACAAGGCATATGAGAAACAAAGTAAAAAGACTAGAAAAAAAGTTAGCTAATTATAAAAAAGCGATGAACAAACTAGTTACTATGAATACCCAGTCTTCATATGTTAGGTCTATAGCAAGTGATCAAGATGAAGTAAGTTCTGTTAAAACAAGAATATCACGCATATCAGACAAAGACTTAAAAGAAATAGAAGAAGCCAAATCATCCTCCGATCAATCAATATCAGGACTAGATGACGAAGAAGATGATTTCTCAGATAGCATTCACAGTTTAACCGATATCAAAGAACTAGTAGATATGTCATACAATTCAGAAAAAGACTTTTTAAATGATGAGACTTTGGAGGAAATTCAACAATATTCTACTGAACAATCATCAAAGAGAAATTCAGTCATTGGGAACAAAAAGAAGGTTGGTTTCCAATTGCACTTACAAATAGAAAAAAAAAAAGATAATGACCATATTAACTAATAAGAAAACATAAAAGCAACTGTAAAATTGAACATTAAACATTATACCCCGTTTTATTCAATATAATTTATATACAATATAATCTTTTGAATAATAACATATTATTTAGGACAAATAACTTACTCGTAACTGTTACTAAAGAGTAACCTTTAACATTCTGTATATATATCATTTACAATCATCTTACGAAGCCGCTCTCTTGTAATATTTCACTTCCTGCTATGATAAGGAATTTTTCAATATTTTTTACTTTTAAAAATTAAGGTTTTAAGGCAAGCTGATCATATTTTTTTATTCATATATATATATATATATATATATGACTTCTGTTTATCTAGCTTAAGCTTTAAGTTTTCAAATTCTATTTAGCTTAAGATAGAATATAGAGCATTGTTTAACAGGATAGATAGTTCACATCCAATAACGAATGGCTTCTATTTCTACTTCAAACATACGTCCTAAACCATGGGAGATTCACACATTGAATGAAGATAATCTTCTTAATGATGATCAAAATTTAAGCTTAGCTTCTATTTCGAAACTTCCAAAGAGAGTTACATTTCAGGATAAGATGGACCCAAGCAATGATACTAATCAAGGTTATAATAACACATCGGACAAAGATGTTAGTGTAGCTCCAGATATTCCAAGCCCTTTACCTGTAAATATGGTAAATCAAAGCCAACAGTACAACAATATAAGTGGTATTAATAGTTCGTGGAGTAATATGAACCAGAATTCTGCTTTTCCAGGATACTTGAATTCTGGATACAATAATGGCTTAAATGGTTTTAGAAATAATTATAGCTCTTTGTATAATAACGGCATGCCTGGATACGGTTATAACAACATAAATAACAACAATATAAACAATCCCACCGAATCAACTTTTCAACTAATAGAAGGTGTCATTGGTGCCGTTGGAGGGTTTGCTCAAATGCTGGAATCTACCTACATCGCAACTCATAATTCATTTTTTACCTTATTGTCTATTGCCGAACAATTTAATTATCTAAAAGAAGTATTTGGATCAGCGTTAGGAATTTTCTCTTTGATGAAGTTCATGAAAAGGATATTCAGTATTGTAACAAATGGCAAAAATGGGTTACCATCTTCAAAAAATACAAGAAAATCGTTAATGATTAAAGAATTCGCCAGATTTCAACAAGGAGTCAATGAGCATAGCAGACAAAAAATATCCTGGAAGCCCCTATTATTATTTTTATTCTCAATTGTTGGACTGCCATATATATTAAATAAATTTATTTCTAAGTTACAAACAATAGAATCAAGTCAGAATGTCAATGAAAAGATAGATCTATCGAAATTAGAATTTGCAAGGGCATTATATGATTTCCACCCTGAGAATCCAAAAATAGAATTAGCATTACAAAAGGGAGACTTACTAGCGATATTATCAAAGTTAGATCCTCATGGAAATAAATGTGAATGGTGGAGGGTTAGAACCAAAAAAGGTGATATAGGCTTCGTACCTTATAATTATATTGAAATAATACCACGAAATAAAACCAAGATAAAAGTAACGACTACTAAATAATAAAAATTGTAACATATTTCAAATACATCTATTTACATAAATTCTTACAATGTAAGAGACTTAGCCTTGAGCTATATATATGGTATTTTGAATATAAAATTTAGCATTGGACAATTATTTTCATTTTTCAAAAATTATATAATAAAAAACCTTCAAAAGAAAGTTGGATTAAGCCTCCTAATGAGTGAACTTGAGCAAACCTTATTCTTCATTATCATTTGGGTCAATTTTGAAAATTTTGTCTGGATTTAGTATCCTATTAGGGTCTATAGCCAACTTAATTTTCCTCATTAAACTTATAGTATTATCATCTAGTTCTTCTAGCAAATACTGTCTTTTACCAATACCTATACCATGTTCACCTGTACAAGTACCTTCGTGATCTAATGCTCTTCTTACCATATCGTCCACCAATTTTTTACATTTCTTAAATTCTTCGTCATTATTATAAACTATTGCAGAGTGGAAATTACCATCTCCTGCGTGTCCAACAATTATATTTAAGAGTTGACTTTCTTTCAAATCAGCTTTAGTCTCTTCTATGACTTTTGCAAAATTGGACAGTGGCACTGCAACATCAGTGGTCCATAATTTGGCATTTTTATTTTTAGCCCTACCAGTATCTAAAACAGTCCACACTGCCACTTTTCTAGCTTCCCACATCTCTAGTTTTTCTTCATCGTTATTGGAGAATTCGAATTTAATGCTATTATTTTCTTCAGCTATCTTTTTCATCATATTAATTAATTCCTTAACTATAACTTCATTTTGCCCACCAATTTTGAAAAACATTGTTGGAGTTTCATCCCAATGCTGTTTATAGGTTGATTTTGACACATTTATTAATTTCATTATATTTTCATCTAGTAGCTCCATAGCATTTAACTGTATCCCCTTCTGAGTTAAATTGGAAGAGCAATTGGCTGCATCTTGAATAGTTGGGAAAGTAACTACCGCTACGGTTTCACATTTAGGTTTGACGTGGCATTTTACAGTGGCTTCTGCAACAACACCTAATGTACCTTCACTACCAACAAATAAACCATTTAAATTGTAACCAGCACTCGACTTTCTTGGTCTTCTTTTCGTCTTTATAACTGTTCCATCTGGCAATACTATTGTCAGATTAATTATATTTTCTTTCATCGTCCCATATCTGTAAGCGTTGGTACCAGAGCATGAATTTGCTATACAACCACCTATCTCCGCACCTGGGCCTGGATCAACACCTAACATGTATCCTTTTTCTTCTAAAAAGTCATTCAAATCTTCCCAAGGTAAGCCCGGCTGCACAGTCACATCCAAATCTGTGGGAGAAAACTTGATAATGCCACTCATGAATTTTGAAAAGTCCAACATAATCGTGACAGATGGTCTGGTGGTGACATAGTGACCTTCAAGTGAAGTTCCGCCAGAGAATGGGATTACTGCTAGATTGTGTTGGTGACAGTATTTCATTATATTTGAGATGTCTTGAGTATTTCTTGGAAAAAGCACTATTGAAGGTTTGTCAACCTCAATTTCTTTTGGGTGGTGAGTATTGAAATAACTATCGGCATGGTTTATCAGCTCGCTGTGTTGTTCCGTATAGTTGTCTGGGTTGCTATCCATTATTTTTTTCAAGTCTTCAATATGCAATTTCAACTGTTCAGAGTCATGTTCATACTGCGGCGGTGACAGCCTGTCTAATGGCAATGTAGAGCCTTCGATCTCAAGCTCCTTTCGGACGATTTTTGAGTCATTAATAAAACTATTCAGGCCGTAACCAACCGCACCCGCTGCCAAGCACGTAAGCAGCCATGAGTATTTTTTTGACCCAGACGTCTTATCGACAGCAGAAGCTGTGGAGTATAACCTGGAGCTGTTGAGCTTCGAGGATCGATTCAAGTTCCTGAAGCTTTGCAGTCTGTTGGTCACCTTGCCTGTAAAATATCTAGTTGTTGTTCTTTGAAACATATTTAATTGTCTTATCATACATGGGCTTCCTGCCTCCGGCTGTGAAGCTTGGAAGACCAACTACGAATACACGGTACCGAGTATATTTGCACGAATACCTTTCGACACACACATATATATAAGTGTATACTTTGGAATGTGTCATGGGTATTTCGGTCAGAATTTCACCACGGTAATCAGAAACATGCGGGGTGTCGCACAGAGAACACTGCAGCGTTAGAAAAAGAAACAAGAAGCCCAAAGAGAAATATGACGAATGCTGCGATGTACTCCTGAGATCCGTTCGATTTACGAGATTTCCTCGAGCGACCACCATGTAATGGCAGTGGTGATTGGCCACGGACAGCCCGATCAGCGGATATGCACTCCTGTGCTCGAGATCGGAGAAGCCATTCTCCAGCACAGACGCAAGGAATTGAGATGCGACATTCCGCGGCCTCTCACGTCCCAGCAGCTAAAACCACAGTGGGACTGTTCAGTTCTCAATTGCCTTTGGGTTACGAGGACAAGCAAACAGTGGTGTCCAAATAGGAGCACGCCTGGACATGGGCGACGCACTTGTCGAACCCAACAGTGGATGGCAGGCCCAGTGACCGTTACACGAGTTCTGTTCGGCGAGTACAAGAGGACTGCTGCCAAAGCAGCGGCCGTCTGCATCTGGTCAGCTGGTCACGAGCCGACATGAGCTGAGTGGCAGGCTTGCCGGTGCCAAAGAGTCATGGGCCGGCCGGTCAGCTGGGGCGAGTGTTTGGTGCACGGTGGGCAATCACGTGCTTCGTTGCCGTCATGCCGAGAGATACAACGGCTGCGGCGTTGCTTAGAGGGTCATCTTCTTTGCAATAGCATTATTCAGAAAACGTGACTCAAAATGGATTGCTAGGGGGGGCTCTGTGTGACTTTTCAAGTATTTTGCTCGCGGGGTTGGGTACGGCAGATTCTGGGTGCTTTTTAAACTTTTCGGACACGGCGTCATGAATTATTTCAAATATTGATGACTTTTAAAAATAATTTCAGATATATATATATATCTGAAATTATGTGTTGAAAAAAAAAAGTTTTTACAGCAAAGACACTGCACCAGAAGTGGATGACACACAAGTAGAAGATACAACCAGAGCATTGCAGCTGAGATTTGCTTGGTTTTTGCACAAAAAATGAGCGGAAAATACGTAATATCGACAGGTAGGGGTGGCGCAGGCAATATACATTATTCTGAGACCAAGGCTGCTCCGAAAATGGTTAAGCAAGGATCGCAGACGCCCAGTATTATTCACCCAGTATATAGCACGGGTAGGGGTGGTGTTGGCAACATGAGGAAGAACATCAACCCTAAAATTACAAGAAAAGCACAGGACGTGGAAGACTCAGAGCAAGAAGAGCTGGAGGGTAAAGGAGACGAAGATTTTATAAATATTGACGATGTTATTGGTAAGTCACATGACAGCGATTTGATCGATACCTCTATCACGCCAATACAGGTTTTGAAAGGGAATTCCATAAATGCAGCCATATCGAATGTGAGATCCCAGTCAGCAACAGTGAATAATCTATCAGGTTCTTCGGGAAAATCTCGTTCCAGAAGAAATTCGATTAAGAAAACTCCAACAGGTGATAAACCAAAGGCGATTGCGATTGGAAGGGGTGGAGCAGGAAATATGTTGTCTCCTTCCACGAGTAATAAATCTTTAGAGGCCTATTTGAGTAATACAAGCTATGATAGGAAGAAGTCGAAGAATCGGCAGAAAAAGAAAAGTAAAAAAAAATCGAATTGCATAATTTGTTAAATTAGATGAAATAAACCTGCATGCATATTGAATTCATAATTAATATCTACATCATTCATCCCAATAGACAAAACTACACTAAATTTATAACCGTGCTATATATACATAAATATTGTAGACTTCCTTATGATAGGCCATAAGTGATATTGTAATAATAATAACGACAATCATTCAATATAAGACCAATACTCATAATATATGATTCTTTTGTAATAAATAATAAATAATAAGATATAAATAACATTTAAGACAGTTCTGTGATATACCTAGATTTGAGTTAGTTTAGTTTAGCAGCTAACTCCTCCAATAGATTGTAATCACGTTTCACAATACCACCGTTACCTGGCAAATATGTAGAACCCATTAAATGCTGGTCAACAGCGGTAGCACATTTTCTACCTTCTTGAATAGCCCAAACGATTAGAGATTGTCCTCTTCTACAGTCACCAGCAGCAAACAATTTAGCACCATCGATTGAATAAGAAGAATCATTCAAAGTATCAATTGTACCCCTCTTAGTTTTCAAAATACTCTCATCATTAAGCAATTCAGGGCCAATGAAACCCATTGATAATAAGACAACGTCAGCTTCAAATAGTTCTTCACTGCCAGGGATTTCGATCATTTGCCAAACTCCACTCTCTGACTTTTTCCATTCAACTCTTACAGTTTTTATTGCTTTAACCTCACCCTCGTCATTACCAATGAATTCCTTTGATAAGATGCAATATTCACGAGGATCCCTACCATAATGTTCTTTGACCTCGGCATGGCCATAATCTATCCTCATTATACGTGGCCACTGTGGCCATGGATTATCTTTGGCACGTTCAGCTGGAGGTTGTGGTAATAATTCAAAATTCAAAACTGATGCAGCACCATGTCTAACAGATGTACCTAAACAATCATTACCAGTATCACCACCACCAATGACGATAACTTTTTTTCCCTCTAAAGATTTGCGCACTGATTCTAGATCCTTATTCAAGAGAGCCTTTGTATTCTCTTTCAATAGAGTCATAGCAAAATCAATATTCTTTAACTCACGGCCCTTAATGTTCAAATTTCTTGGGATAGTAGAGCCAATAGTGAAAACTACAGCATCAAATTTGGATTTCAAATGTTCTAACGGAATATCTTTACCGATTTCCGTATTAGTAATAAATGTAATACCTTCATCCTCTAAAAGTTGTAGTCTTCTTTGAACAATCTTCTTGTCTAGTTTCATATTAGGAATGCCATACATCAAAAGACCACCGCAACGATCTGCTCTTTCATAAACCGTTACTGTATGGCCGGCTTTGTTTAATTGGTCAGCGCAAGCCATACCAGCTGGACCAGAACCAATGATGGCAATAGTACGTCCAGTACGAGTTTCTGGTGGACAGGGTTTAATCCAATTTTCTTTGAAAGCATTATCTATAATTAACCTTTCAATTGACTTAATGCCTACTGGATCTTCAATTATTCCCAGAGTGCATGCACCTTGGCAAGGAGCGGGGCAAACTCTTCCAGTGAATTCTGGAAAGTTATTAGTTTCTAAAAGTTTGTCAAGAGCGAGTTTCCATTGATTTTTAAAAACCAAATCATTAAATTTTGGGATGATATTGGAAACTGGACATCCAGTATCAGATAGACAAAATGGAGTACCACAGTCCATACATCTAGCAGTTTGAATTTTAGCATCTTTTTTGGAAATTGAAGAGGAGATTTCTTTCCAATCATTTGTCCTTACTTGGGCTCGTCTGTAGCTTTCTTTACGAATTTTATATTTCATAAATCCTTTAACCTTTTCAATTTTTTCAATCTTTTTGGTGGCATCTTCAGTTGCTGGAACGGAGTCTTCTAAATCTAAAAGTTTCGGTTCATGTAAAATCGATTTATTAGATACGATTGTTTCTGCTATTCTCTTAGCTACAATTTTATCTACCTCGCCATTTGTAGCGTCAACAGTCTCCGATGATCTTTCAAATTGTTTTAAATATTCTTTGGTTTCCAGGTTTTTACGCAAAATAGCATCGGCTGCCTCTTTTTCCAATACTTTTTTATAATCAGCAGGAATAACCTTAACAAAATTGTTTAAGTAATAGTTAAAATTGTTCAAGATTTTATGTGCTAAAGTTGACTTCGTAAAGTTGTAATGTTCTTGGATCAAATTTTTGACAAATGCAATCTCAACTGTTGAAGTTAATGATTCCAAAACCACTGTATCGTGGTTAATCTTACCTGAAAAATCGTCATAATCAGATGTTAAACAATATATTATACCACCGGTTGCACCAGAAAAAGCATTCAGTGATTCTACTTGTGACAAAACTACTGCTCTACCACCAGTCATATACTCAAATGCATTATTACCTCTAATTCTTTCAACTACAATAGTCGCACCGGAATTACGAACACCGAAACGTTCACCAGCACAACCTGATATAAAGGCATAACCTGAAGTTGCACCATAAAAACATGTGTTACCGACAATGACATTTTCATCACTTCTAAATGTTGCGTTCTTTGGCGGTTTAATAACTAAAGTGCCACCAGATAACCCTTTCCCAACATAATCGTTAGCATCACCATCTAAAATAAATGTTACGCCCGGGGCAAGGAAAGCTCCAAAAGATTGTCCGGCTGAACCAGATATGTTAACTACTACTGTATCTTTAGGTAAACCCTTTTCACCAAACTTTTTAGAGATTCTATAGGATAACGTAGAACCTAAAGCACGATCTGTATTAATAATAGAAGCACCAATTGATACTGGCAACCCACGATCTAATGTTACTTCAGCTTCGTCAATCAATTTGTTGTCTAAACGTGTATGTAACTTTAAATCTTGTTTTTTCATAAACCTAGTGGGAACGCCTGGACGAATGGAATGAGCAGCAGTAAGGATCGGCGATAAATCAATGTTAATCGCTTTAGGATTAACATCGACTCTCTTTCTTAATTTTTCAGAGTGACCTACCATTTCATCAATAGAACGGTAGCCCAATTTAGCCATAATTTTTCTCAGATCTTGAATTAAATAATAAAAGAAATTAATAACATGTTCAGGTTGTCCTTTAAATTTAGATCTCAAATAAGGATCTTGAGTAGCAATACCTACAGCACAGGAGTTTAAATGACATCTTCTTAACATTACACAACCCATAGCGATTAATGGAATTGTTGCCAATGTAAAGGATTCAGCTCCAAGTAAAACTGCAACACAGATATCAAAACCAGTCCTTAATTGACCATCGGTTTGCACAACCACATTACGTCTTAAATCATTCAATACTAAAGTTTGGTGAGTCTCAGCTAATCCCAATTCCCATGGGAGACCTGCATATTTGACACTGGTCCATCTCGCAGCACCTGTACCACCATCATGACCAGAGACTAAGATATGGTCAGCTTTTGCTTTTGCAACACCTGATGCTACAATACCAACACCGACTTCAGAAACTAATTTAACAGAAATACCAGCTCTGGGGTTTGAACATTTTAAATCATAAATTAATTGTTTTAAATCCTCAATAGAATATATATCATGATGTGGTGGTGGTGAAATTAACCCTACATTTGGAGTTGAATGTCTAGTTTTTGCTATTTCTTTAGACACTTTATGAGCTGGTAATTCACCACCTTCACCAGGCTTTGCCCCTTGAGCAACCTTAATTTGAATTTCGTCAGCATCTGATAGATAATATGATGTAACACCAAACCTAGCAGAAGCAACTTGCTTAATAGCCGATCTCATAGTGTCACCATTTGGACTCACAATTGACCTTTCAGCATCTTCTCCACCTTCACCACAATTTGACTTAGCACCTAAACGATTCATTGCTATTGCTAAGGTTGAATGCGCCTCCATAGAAATGGATCCATAGGACATAGCCCCAGTTGCAAATCTCCTGGCAATTTCAGTCCATGGTTCGACTTGTTCAATTGGGATTGGAGTTGAATTTTCAAAATCTAATTCGAGTAAACCTCTTAAAGTACAATCTTTAATAGCTTCTGTCTCTTTCTTAACATAGAGCTCCCAAGCGTCTTCATTCTTATTTCTGACTACATCCTGAAGAGCAGCAATAGCAGTTGGGTCATTTACATGCTTATAACCATTATCCCTGTAATGATATTCACCGCTTTCTGGTAAATTCACAGATCTAGATACTATTTTCCTAGATGGATACCCTCTTTCATGCAAAGAGAATGCATCTTGTGCAATATATTCAAAGGTTACACCTCTTATTCTTGAAGCTGTTCCAGCAAAGCATAAATCAATAACAGAATTATCTAAACCTAGAGCTTCAAAAATTTGAGCACCTTTGTATGAAGCAAGTGTAGAAATACCCATCTTAGACATAACTTTTAGTATACCACCATCAATAGCATGCTTATAATTCTCTAAAATAATATCCTTCTCTAAATTAACCTCATCATTTTCAGCATTACGCAACAAGCCCTCATTATTCAGCCTTACTAAGGATTCCATTGCTAAATACGGGAAAATAGCATCACAACCGTATCCTAATAGAACACAGAAATGATGAATTTCTTTAACTTCAGCTGATTCTAATACGATAGCAACTTGGGTACGTTGCCTATTTCTAACCAGATGATGATGAACTGCACCAATTGCAATTATTGATGAAAGGGGAACACGATAAGCACTCAAAGCTCTATCAGTTAGAATAATAATTTTTTTACCATCTTCAATGGATTCACTAACTTCAGCAGTGATACGATCGATTGCATTAGTATAACCTAGCAAGCCTTCAGATTTTTCAAAGGTAATATCAATGCTAGCAACAGACCATGTTGGATGTACTTTTTCAATAAGTTTTAATGCTTCAAATTCGTTCCAATGTAATATTGGTGATTTCAAGAATAATCTATTACATTGTGAAGCGTTCATTTCTAATAAATTACCCTGTGGACCGACATAACACTCTAAAGACATTACATTTGCTTCACGAATTGGATCAATTGGAGGGTTTGTGACTTGTGCAAATAGTTGTCTAAAATAATCAAAAACTAATACTGGATCTTCATTTAAACAAGCTAATGGTGAATCATTACCCATAGATCCTAATGCTTCTTTACCAGTTAACGCCATTGGTGTTAATAACATTGAAATATGTTCAAATGTATACCCAGTAGCAAGCAAACGTGGATCACTTTGGACTTTTAATGGCTCAATGGCTGCACTGTCTCCTAAAATGTTTGAAGGTAATGAATCCTCTAATTTAGAAACAACGTCTTCTAACTTGATGACCTTTGATAACCAAGATTTGAAGTCTCTTCTTTTGGCAAATTTCATCTTAAGAGATTTAGTGTCAACAATAGAGCCTTCATCTGTATCGACTAGTAACAAGTCGCCAGGTTTCAATTGACCTTTCTTAATCACTAAGGAAGAGTCGATTGGAATAACACCTACTTCAGAAGCACAAATAACTCTATCATCGGTTGTTAAATAATAACGGCATGGTCTTAGACCATTTCTGTCTAACATAGCACCAGTATGGCGACCATCAGTAAATGTTAATAATGCAGGACCATCCCATGCTTCCATCAAGCATGCGGCCCATTCAAACCAGGCCTTTAAATTTGAATCCATATCTTTATGATATGCTTCAGGAACCATCAACATAATTGCTTCAGGTAACGATAGCACACCATTAATTGCCAAAAGCTCTAGTACATTATCTAAAGAAGCGGAATCTGAACCTCCTTCCTCGATAATTGGATACAAATCATCTAATGCATCCTTAAAGGTTTCCGAGCTCATAACACCTTCTCTGGCATGCATCCAATTTTTATTACCTCTAAGTGTATTGATTTCACCGTTGTGTGCTAATAAACGAAGTGGTTGAGCTCTATCCCAAGATGGGAAAGTGTTCGTTGAAAATCTGGAGTGGACTAAGGCCAAGTGAGATTTGAAGTACGCATTTGTTAAATCTGGATAATAATTATAAACTTGTGCGGGAGTCAATTGACCTTTGTACACTATAGTTCTGTTGTTCAACGAACAAACATAAAACCCGTTTGTTATGCCTATAGCTGAAGTAGCCTTTTTTCTCAATAAGAATAACTGTTTTCTAAATTCAAATTCGTTAAAACTATGAGATTCATCAATATTGTAGGATACAACCATTGGTTGTAAAATCATTGGTTCACGAGATAAAGCAACTTGACCCAATATTGATGAATCACATGGAACAGGTCTCCAACCTAATACTTTCAAATTTAATTCTGAGGCTAATTTCTCGAAAATAGCTTGTGATGAACTCAATAAATCGTTTGATATTTCTTTTTTAAAAAAAACGTTACCGACAGCATAATTACCTTGTGGTGGGACGTCGATGTTTAAGTCCAATTTGAATTCTCTTCTCATAAATTCGTGAGGAATACCTACTAGAATACCAGCTCCATCACCATTACCATCTGAGGAAACAGCACCACGATGTGTCATATTACACAGTAAATATCTTGCATCGGAAACAATCTTATGCGATTGGATACCTTTAATATTTGAAACAAAACCCACACCACAGGCATCCTTTTCATAATCTGGATCATAAAGTCCTACTTTATCAGGAATAACATTTGACCAAGAGACATGGTTATGTTTCAGTTTATCTATGTTCAAAGTTGAACCACCTTCATATGATTCCTGTAATGGATCAAATGCATCTGATTTCAAATTAGTCATGATCGAATGGTTGCTTTTCTAAAGCTTTTCAGTGTAAAATAGAAAATGTAAAACTCCACAATTAATTTCAATGACCCAAAAGATTGGAAAATGAAAGGAGAGAAAAGACTATTTCAACTCGATATAAATAAATAAATAAATAAATAATATTAGCCGCCGAGGTTAGTTGATTCTCGATGTTTGTTTTTCTTTTTGTAGTTTTTAAATTATTTTTTCTGTAATTCTCGGATTTTAGTGAAAAATAAAAAAAAGGATGAAAACAAACAGAGCTAAATGTACCCGGGTTAATGGATGAAAGAGTAAAATATGCAATCTACTGACTGTAAATAATAGTTCTTCCTATGCTAACTTGTGGTTATAAACGTCCTAAACAAGTTGCAAATAAATAATATGTGACAAAAAGCAGCACAATGACAATATAAGCTTGAAATTTCCACTTATGAGAAAAAACCAGTCTCCCAAGGTCTATTTTCTAATTTTTTTGCAAATGATTTTTAAGATATGTAAGTTGTGGTCCCATCAAGTCCAAGAATGAAACGCAAATACGAAAACCAGAATAAACTAACCCACAAACAATACTTATTATACACGTATGTCAATTAACGATACGCTTACAAGTTGGAAACGTTCTTTAACAGTAGTAAAACCTATATAAATAAGTGAAGTTATATATATATATAAAGTAAATAGGTATACTATGCAATATGTTTATAATTATAAAACCTACATAGTAACATCAGAAAAGTTGTTGAAGTAAAATCGATGATCCAAAGGTATGAGTGAAGGTAAAAATTAATTGAAAGAAACGAGATAAGAAAGCTAAGTGAAACGACTAGACAGCCGTGTATACGATATCCTTCTTTCTCTCTCTTTTCTCTGCTGATTCATTTCTCCTCAAATATAACTTAATCCTATTGTGGACTAAAGCAGATAAAAAAAAGCAAATAAGCAAATGTGCGAGTACGATATAATTAATTGTTGTTATCAGTAAGTAAGCTCTGCAAAAACGGTACGTGATTTCGCAGCAAAGTAATTTACTTTTGAAGAAAAAAATAAGGAAGTATAGTACGGGCGTTTCTGAAAAACTTTGTAAATTTCTTAAAACCTAATAAAGTCGGTACCTCTGTCTGAATCAATGTTATATACCACAATACGGCTGTGTGGGATGGCATTTTTTGGCAAAATGCCACTGCAAAAAAGGAAAGACTGGAAGATTGGGTTGAATCATGCAATCGCGAATATACACTCTGGCAATAACAACGAGTTTACTGCCAGCCAGTAAACTGCTTTTTCCATAGAGGTAACTTATGTATATGTGTGTCCTAATGAAATTACACAAGACAGGAAGTGGAGGGCAACGTTGGGTAATTCGGTCGTATGGAGAAGAAGTAGGGAAATCACTGCATACGTTGTAACGATTGGTATCCAAGCATTATTTTGGGACCAGAGAGTGTCGCTAATTGTGGAAGAGATAAACGCATCTTGTGTCAGTAATATTTGGGCTACTCTGTATAATTGATTCAGAATGTTGGTTTTTGCCTATATTCATGTCACTGTCAATAAATATTATTTTACTGGTGACTGCTTAGGCTATATACCTACGCCTTTGCTAGTTATTATTATGATTATCAACCTTTTAAAACATTAAGAGCCGGAACGTTGGTAACCAACTTTCGAAAAATGGTTTTCGCTAACTATTCATAAAAAATGTAGTCAGGCTCATCTAATGTTCAATATATTGCATTAAATAAACTATAAATAATAAACTATCTACGTTCAGATATAAATATGATTTTATACCCCCATTATCATTGAGCAAAACATCACAGTTTCTTAAATTCATTCCAAGGTGGGTTCATTGTGTTTGCTCATGACAAAAGACATGCCTTGCCTGCTTTTCGCGATGTTTTCATTAAACTTGTTAAGAGACCAATTCTCGATTTTATTCTTGATTCCTAAGCTGAATCCACTAGAAAATTTAACCATGCTATTTACAGAAGTGTAATCATTAATTTTGTCATATTGGTAGTCGGTAAACTCTTCAACTTTAATGATTCGGGTGTGGTCTATATTTTTGGTGTAAGTCTTTAAAACGTTTGATTTGGCATTAACAGTGGAAAATTCAATAATCCACGAATGCGATATATTGCTTAAAAAAGGCTGTACCCAACGAGGTAGCTTACCTTTTTTCTTTATTAATCTAATAGTATGCAGATTCCCATCTGAGTCTATGCTCCTCGCTAATGTGTCAATGGATAAAACATGAGATGCATACGGATTGGGATATCTGTTGAAAAATGCTAAAGATACTGATGTAAAATCATTTGGAAATATATGAGTATTCTTATGCCAAAGAACCATTCTTGTCCGATAATCAATTTACTTGGTTAACAAATAATCACTAGGTACCATATAAAAAGGAAACACTTGATTGTCTGGATGTTGAAAGTCAAAATCAATCTAATGTCTGCGCAAGCATATATATATATGTGTATACATGTACCTAGATGATAATTATATGTGACTGAGAGAATCTTATTCTTTTTTCATATAGCGTAACGGTGTTTAATTATTATTTTTTTATGTTTCTTCGAGATCTCTCACCTAATTCTTAGCGGGTTATAATCCCCCCCTCCGCGTCCCTACGGGCATTGGTACTGTCACAATATTTATTTCACCATTTTACTCATATTAACCTCGTGGAATTGTAAGAAACTCAACTGGTACTGATGACTTATACAATATAAAAAATATTCAGAGATAGCGAATCGAATTAATTTAATTGAAGGATATTTTAAGCCTTTCTTCATTTCTTAGTAATAGACATATCCGACTAATCGATATACGATTACAGTTGGATTAAAGCAGTAGATTAATCAATTAAAATATAAGGTACGTAAATATTCAAATATAAATGAAACCTACCCTACGTTCCATGTGGAGTGTCGAGGAATTTATAATTGTGGTCTTCGAAGGAACGTCATCTTCAAGGGTTACGAAGTATTAGGAAAATCTAAAGTAAAATTTCATGATTATTATATTGGATTTTATTGTATAAATTATGTATGAACGTCTTGTATTTTTATGTACTGTATTATGCTTGAGGAAGTATGCCGTTACATTACAGAAGTCAGAAGTGTTTCTTTTAAGCTTCATCTTGTCGTAACTACTATTATGCGAAAAAAATTATCGTTTCTAATGTTTATAAATCAACATTGTGTTTGCCAGATTATATTGTTTATAGTAAGAAAGCAGCCATGGCAACAGCACCTACACCAGCACCAAAACCGTATTCATTCTTGAAAGCACCGTTTGTGGAGTTAGAATGAATGGATACAGTAGCATTGGAAGAGGCAACTTTTCTTACTATAGCAGTAGAAAATGTTGTGGTAATTGTTTCCAATTCACTGTCAGAAGTGGAAGTGTAAGTTGTCTTGTAGTTGGAGTAAGATGTGGTGTATTCAGCATCAGAATCGTAAGATTCGGTGACTTCGGCGTTGTCAATTTCTGAACTAGAAGGTAACCACCAAATCTTAGAAGTGTATACGACACCATCAGAATTGGTTGCGGTAACTGTAGTTAAAGCATCATCCCAGTTTCTAGTTGAGGTGGTTGAAGTTTTATTATCATCAGTAGTCTCTTCGTTAGCAGAAGAAGCTTTTTGTGAGTTGGCAGTTGGGGAGCTGATAACAGTAGCAATACTTTCCTCATTAGAAGCAGCAGATAAAGTGGCAGCTGCTGATTCTGGTAAATACCACAATGCTTCAGTCGTAGTTCTTCCTAAGTAATCAGTAGTTGTGACGGTAGTGCTTGGCTTGACAGCATATTCACCTTCTGAAGCATCAACAGAAGAGGCACCTTCAACATTAGAGACAGCGACTAAAGATGATTGTGTAGCGTATACATTAGATGAGACAGCTTCTACATTAGAAACAGCAACTAAAGAGGATTGTTTGGCATCAGTTAAAGCAGATGTAGCTTCAACGTTAGAAACAGCAACTAAAGATGAGTATGAAGCAGTAGCTTGCACAGGAGTCGATTCCACATTTGAAACAGCTGCAAAATTATCATAAGCAGAAGCTAGAGCAACGGTATTCGTCAATAAAGCAGAAGTAGAAAATTTCATTGTATTTGAGATGGATATATGATAATATTTTTTGTTTGTTTGTAATTGAACTGTTGTATAATGTTCGTTTGTCTTACTGTTTTTTTATTGTTTTTATATTAAATAGAATAAGGAATGGAATAGGTTACAATTTTATATAAAAATGTATAAAATATATTGCTCTATTTATATTAATATTTTGAATATTAAAATTTTAGAGATCAACTGGTTTTATTTCGAACCCAGCTTATTATTTATTTTTATCGCCTTCAAGTCATTAAACATCATTAAGAAAGGTTATCAAGTTATTTGTTCAACTGCCTTGGAAGTTTCTTTAAAATATTTAGAATTTGCCCAAAATAAATATGAAGAACCTAAATCAGCACTCTAACAAGCCTTTTTTGTTGGTTTAGAATAACTTGAGACTGATGCTTAACGACACATAATTTCCTGTCACTTCTAATTTTCATTATTAAAAAAGTATTATTTTTAAAAAGGCTGAGCGAGCGAAATTTTTAACGCTGGAACAATTACACACCAGCCATCGTTTTTATTCTAAAGGGCTCGGCCAAGCCTTTAAATTAATTATATCAAAATTAAATTGGCAGGGTTCATATATTGTCTCTATTTATTAATAGATCTGAACAATTTTTACGAATTGGGTGGGAATTTTGCTTCTAAAATTTTTCATAATAAAAATCAGTTAGTTTATTAATCAGTATGTTGTACATCTACAATGCATTCAAAGATTAACTACAACACATCCCTACATAATACAGTTGTCAATTTTAAGTTGGCTAATATTCTCCACAGCCAAGAGTTTTTTCATCGTTTTTCCTTTTTTACAAAGAAATTTTTATTTCTAGTTTCTTTTTTAAAATATAGAAGGATTATTACTTAAATATTTATTTATATATTATAACATCACAATACCAATATCACTACGTTTTTCAGTGTCGTATCTTTTTGTTTCAGTCATACCACCACGAACTGGAAATGCTCTATAATTGAATAAATAAAAATTTAAAAAACCATCACCTGGACCAAACTTCAAATCCTCCAAAAATAGAGTATTGTCTTGTGAAGTCAATGCATTGAATACATCCATTTTGTTGTTTTTTGCAACGATTGACATATCATTTACCAAGGAAGTCAATCTTTTCTTTAGTTTTTCAGTTGCTTCTGGATGAAATCTATCAGTGTATGCGAAGTCAGCATCAGAGGCATAATAAAACAAGTAGCCTATTCCAAGGTCTTTGTAGACAGCATTGTTTAAAATAGTAAATGGTAATGAATAGAATGATACAAAATCAACAATCTTACCCTCTTCATTTTCAACCACGTAAGAATAAATAACATCACTTTTATCTGATGACTCTGAGTTGGTGGATCCTAAAAACCAATGCTTGAATTCTTCTTTTGAAAATATTTGAACTAAATCAAACCTTTCTTGATATCTGTTAAATAAAGCTAACGTATCATCAATATCTTTTAATTCCAAAGGACGGAAGCCCTTATTCAAAGGTTTTTTTGGTAATGTGTATTCCGCAACCATTTGGGCATTAGTTTTACCTTCTGGTAAAGAAGTAAAGCCAACCTCACATAGTTTCGACCAGTTTAATGGGCGGTGTGTATATCTACAAGTACTAATTGGGGATGGTAAAACCATGCCAGCCGTATATAACGCATACCATATATTTTTTTTATTCACTCTTCTTGTAATCTCTTTAATTAAAACTGGAGCCAACCTTTTAGACCTCAATTGTTTATGAATACATAGGAAATTGATCTCAACACTTTTCAAAATTTTTGATCTGACTCTTAATTCAACCGGAATTGCCGATATAAAAGATACCAATTTACCTGTGCTTTTAACACGAACGCCGACATTCCATTCTGATTTCCAACCGGGACATTTTAAGGCCCATTTGAAAAAGTCCTTAGTATAATTAAATCTGAATTCAGCATCACGGTCTTCTACATAATTTTCGTTTAATAAAACAAAAACATCTTCCAATTGAGTTTCATCTTCAATATCAATAGTGCACCATTCAAAATCAGGTAACATTGGTAATGGATCGTCAGAAATATCGTTCGGCGTTTTCTTTTCATGAATTGGGCCTTCTTCTTCAATCTTTTCGTCAAAATTTGTCACTGGTTGTGTCTTCCAAAATTTGTAATCTTTCATCTCTTTTCTTTGCTGTTGTGTCAATTTTGTTAAATCGCCATTGTTCAGTTGCAATAGTTTTAACAAATCCTCTATTTTTTTTTTATCAGCCTCTTCCGCCATTATTCCAAAATATTTCCTTATTTTATTTGTAATAATAGCTTCTGTAATACTGCAACCTCTCTAATTCAACACTTCATAATGTTCAAGAATTATTTATCTTAATTATAGGCAGAATCATAAATAATATGAATATTTTTATACAATGGCCACCATTCTTAATGCTATATTTTTGATGTGGCTATTTATCATACTTGACGAAAATCTTTGAAAAATTTTTGATACTAAGATTTCAACTAAGTTTGAGATGAGATGAGATGAGGTGAGTTGAAATTATAATAAACTTATTTAAACTTATTTAAACTTACTTTAAGCATATTAAAAATATGATATAGTTTACTTCTAGAGAAGCATACTCAAGGTCACCAAAAAAAAAAATATGATTTCTGCCACTTCCTGGGTACCAAGAGGGTTTGCCTCAGAATTTCCAGTTCAATATGAGCTTGATGATAATGAAATGGAAAGAATTAACCAATTAGCCAAACTAAACCTTGAAGATGCCAAAGCTGATCTAGAGGATGCTGAAAAGGATGCTGGAATGGATGCCATCGATGAAACTAATACCGAGCATACTGATAAGTTGAGAGATCAAATTGATATTGATGATAACTTAAAAGACTTTGACTTAGAACATTATGATGATGAACCAAAAGGTACTGGTGAAGACATTTCTATATTTCCAGGTTTAGCAAATGAAGAAGTTAAATTTTATGAAGGCGAAGAAGGTGAAGATCCTTACATTACATTACCAACACAAGATGATGATAAAGAACAGAAAGAAGAGCTACAAGTTTACCCATCTGATAATATGGTATTGACAACTAGAACTGAAGATGATATTTCATACTTAGATGTGTATGTCTATGATGATGGTGCTGGGTTTCACGATGATGAAATTCCAACTGAGAAAGGTGACGAGTTTGATCCAGATGTCGCTCGTGGTCTTGTTCGTGGTAGTTCATTGTATGTTCACCACGATTTGATGCTACCTGCCTTCCCATTATGCGTTGAATGGTTAAATTATAGACCAGGCTCTAATTCTGAGGACCCAGCAAATTTTGCTGCAATTGGTACTTTTGATCCAAATATCGAAATTTGGAATTTAGATATTACCGAAAAAGCTTTCCCAGACATGATATTAGGTGAGCCAATGGAAAACTCAATGCTGGGGCTAACTAGTAAAAAGAAAAAGAAAAATTCTAAAGGCAAAAAACAGCATGTGACTACACATCATACCGATGCTATTTTATCATTATCCCATAACAAACATTTCCGTTCGGTTTTAGCTTCTACATCTGCCGATCATACAGTTAAATTATGGGATTTAAATGCTGGTGATGCAGCTCGTTCTTTAGCATCAATTCATAACAATTCTAATGTTTCATCCTCCGAATGGCACTGGACCAATGGTTCGATTCTATTAACTAGTGGTTACGATTCCCGTATTGCATTAAGCGATGTAAGAATATCAGATGAATCGCAAATGTCTAAATATTGGTCTGTTATGAGCGGAGAAGAAATTGAAACAGCTACATTTGCTGATGAAAATATAATGCTATGTGGTACAGATGCAGGTAATGTTTATTCCTTTGATGTTAGAAATGGTGATGATACTAAACCAGTTTGGACATTGAAGGCCCATGATGCTGGTATTTCTACATTAAATTCTAACCGTTTCATTCATGGAATGATGGCTACCGGAGCAATGGGCGAAAAGAACCTAAAATTATGGAAATTTCCAGTTGGTGAAAGTACATCAAAGGGTCCAAGTATGGTTTTATCTCGTGATTTTGATGTCGGCAATGTTTTATCGTCTTCATTTGCACCAGACATCGAAGTAGCAGGTAATATTGTTATTGGTGGTGTTAATGGTGGTTTAAAATTATGGGATGTATTTTCAAATAGAACTGTTCGTAAATTGTTTAGTGAGGAATTACGTTCTGTACAAAAGAAGGCTAGAGATGAAGCCGAAGAGAGTGGTAGAAGTTCAAGAATTTCAAGAAAGTATATCAAAAACGATAACCCTGATACTGTTTTAACCATTGAGGACAAAGGTGAGGATGAGGAAGAAAGAGAAGGTGAAGAAGAGGAAGGAGATTGGGAGGATGACATGTAAGCAAAAAAATTTCATAATTTAAAAGGCTATTAATATCTTTTAAACTGATATAACTTCAATTGATTAAAAACCATAATTCAACACTATATAATTGTATAAAAAACTTCATAAATTTCCAACGAAATCGTTTATAGACGTTTGAATATTAACCCATGCACAACCATTCTTTATAAAATTACCAAAGTTTTCCTCACATTTCTTTTATGAGGCCAACCATTTGAAGTATTGATTTTCAATGGTGTCATCACAAATATTTATATATTCTGGAATCTGATTGACAAAACTTCCTGTTTTCGAATCAGATAGAAAACTTATACTCTGTTTAGATTTTCTTTTTGGCCGTTCTAATTGTAATTTCAATTGATATCGAAGATTGTTTTCTAATTCATGCGAGTTGTCTTGCAAGCAAGTGTCATTTGTGAGATTTTTTTCAATTTGCTTCCTTTTCTCTTCCAAAATGCTCAACAACCCTTCGTAAGAATCATCATAACCATCGTATACCACCCCATACGATTGTTGATATTGAGAAGCAAATAAATCCTGATTCCATTTAAAACCCTCAGAATAAGACACTGTAATTAAAAAATGAGTACATCCATCGAATACATCAGATAATCTATCAGAATAAACTAACAATTTACTATCCTCTTTTGCTACTCCAGGCATCGTTACTTTTTTAATTTACATGTGTTCAGCACTAATAAATAATGTTACAAAGACTACATATTTTTAACATGAACCAATATCGCTGCCATTATATATAACATTCAAGTATAATTTGACTGGTAATATTCCATCTTCGGCTAGCCTCAAAACGTGCTGTGTTATAAATCATTACACCAAGAAATAAAACTGCCGTAAAACGTTTGTCCACATAATTTGTGATTCTCAGAGATGGATATATTCCGATATTGAACCTATGAATGATTATGACTACACCATAATCAGGCCAATGACAATAACAAAGATCCAAAAGATTGCATAATTTCAGAGCTCTGTCAAATGATCGGTTTCACACCAGAGCGCAATATTTCTAACCTCCTTTTTCCCTTTCTTTTAGCTGAATTCTCATTTTTTCATAGGTTTAAAATATGCTTTATTAAATATCAAAGACAAATATCTTGGACATAAACTACAATTTGGAATATCTTGATAGGTTCTAATATCCTATTAGCATACTATGTCTGTGTGTGTCGCTGACATGCAATAAGAAATGCTTTGTCACGAATTCAATTGTGTGCCATATATCGATCACGTGAATAGCACATGCACACATAGAATCCAATCACATGACTAATATTTCGTTGGATATGATATTATTGCCACGACTATGTAGACTCGCAGGGTGTCATTATTTCTCAAATTGCAAAGAGAAAACCACAGGGAAGTTTTTTATCTGGGAAAGACACTAAGGTCGAAAATTTTTCAAATTTTTCAAATTTCAATTTTTGCGATGAGATGTGAAAAAAATTTTTAAAACTTTTTTCATGGTTCATCTCAAAATTAAATTTATTTCATAATAATTGTAGAACTAGTAGTAGAAACTATATACAATATTGAATATAGTGATAGTAAGAATATCAAATTTTCATTAGTATTCAGTTCATCACATACTCACTTGTATACTTTATTTTTCTCTTTTAATAGTGGACGATCTTTTCTGTCAGACAAGTTTTCAATTATTCTTATATTCTTTATTTTAAGAAGCAGTTAGTTTTCAAGATATCTTAACTTCCTCTTCGCTCAAGACTATTTTAATTGTGATAGTTTGGTATATAAACAATATCAGGAAGTCAGTCGCCCATAAAAATTACCGTTTAAGTAGCAACGATGGCTCCAATCGAATATTTACTATATGAAGAACCAACTGGTTACGCTGTCTTCAAGGTGAAACTACAACAAGATGACATCGGTTCAAGATTAGGTGAAGTTCAAGCTCAAATCAACGATTTCGGCTCCTTCACTAAATTAGTCGAATTAGTATCTTTTGCTCCTTTCAAAGGTGCTGCTGAAGCTTTAGCAAATGCTAACGATATTTCAGAAGGTTTAGTCTCTGAAAACTTAAAAGCCATTTTAGATTTAAACTTACCAAAGGGTTCAGAGAAAAAATCTGTTGTTTTAGGTATTTCTGATAAGAACTTAGGTCCATCTATTAAAGAAGATTTTCCATACGTTGACTGTATGTCCAATGAATTAGCTCAAGATTTATTACGTGGTATCAGATTACATGGTGAAAAACTTTTCAAAGATTTACAAGCTGGTGATTTAGACAGAGCTCAATTAGGTTTAGGTCATGCCTATTCAAGAGCTAAGGTTAAGTTTTCTGTCCAGAAGAACGATAACCACATCATCCAAGCTATTGCCTTATTGGATCAATTAGATAAAGATATTAACACTTTTGCTATGAGAGTTAAAGAATGGTACGGTTGGCACTTTCCAGAACTAGCAAAACTAGTTCCAGACAACTACTCATTTGCCAGATTAGTTTTATTCATTAAAGATAAAGCTTCTTTAAATGAAGATTCCTTACATGATCTAACTGCTATTTTAAATGATGATGCTGGTATTGCTGAAAGAGTTATTGACAATGCAAGAATATCCATGGGTCAAGATTTATCTGAAACCGATATGGATAACATTTGTGTTTTTGCCCAAAGAGTTGTTTCATTAGTAGAATATAGAAGACAATTATATGACTACTTATGTGAAAAGATGCACACTGTCGCTCCTAACTTATCTGAGTTAATTGGTGAAGTCATCGGTGCTAGATTAATTTCTCATGCTGGTTCATTAACTAACTTGTCTAAACAAGCTGCCTCTACCGTTCAAATTTTAGGTGCTGAAAAGGCCTTATTCAGAGCATTAAAGACCAAAGGTAATACTCCAAAGTACGGTCTTATCTATCACAGTGGTTTCATTGCTAAGGCTTCTGCTAAGAATAAAGGTAGAATCTCAAGATATTTAGCTAACAAGTGTTCTATGGCTTCCAGAATCGATAACTATTCTGATGAACCAACCAATGTTTTTGGTTCTGTCTTAAAGAAACAAGTTGAACAAAGATTGGAATTTTATGCTACTGGTTCTCCAACTCTAAAGAACGAATTAGCTATCCAAGAGGCTATGAAATTATACAACAAAGATGCTCCAAAAAGTGAAGTTGATGAAGAAATTACGTCATCTAAGAAGAGAAAGTTAGAAACTTCTGATTCAGATGATGAAGAAAAGAAATCTAAGAAAGAAAAGAAGGACAAGAAGGACAAGAAAGATAAGAAGGAAAAGAAGGAAAAGAAGGATAAGAAAGAGAAGAAGGAGAAGAAGGAAAAGAAGGAGAAGAAGGAAAAGAAGGAGAAGAAAGATAAAAAGAAGAAAGATTAGGCTTCTAAAAATTTAATCATTATTGTTAGATCATGTTATTACAATTATTTTTCAAAACGTCATTATTTTCTTTACAATTTACCATCTTAACTAATATTATGTACTATATATTTAGATATAGTGGATGGAAGATACTTGGAAACTTAGATAGAAGATCTAATCATTATTTAGTTTAACTTCCCCACAATTTAACACAATGTGTTCATTTTATATTAATTGAAAAAATTTATACTTAAAAATTCATAAGCTATTTTACCATGTATAGATGCAGTTATCGTACTTTTTTCACTATTAAAACTAGTAATAAATACATAAATATATTACTCACAGAGTAAACGGGTGTCAATTATATTGAATAGTTTTAATTATAACAGATGAAAATTCATAAGATTATATATACAGTCCTGCTTGGGCCCCGATAGCTGAGCCAGCAATTTTCCATAAACGATGAGACTCATTTGAATAATTTATATCATCTATATTGAGTCTATCTTTGCATATATCAACAAGTTCACTTATTGTCTCAATAGATAATTTTTCAAAACCGATTGGGCCTTCGCTAGGAACGATGATGGCCTCAAAATTAGGAACTTCCATTATTACTAGTTGGGAAATAAAACTACCAACAAAACCAGTAATAAACTCTGGAGCTACCAAAGTGCAACTATCTGGTAAAAGTTTTCTGAGTTTTGCAATTCTGTCCGAAGTACCAAGTGTTATTATTTTAACATTTGAGGAACAAAAGGTAATTATCATTTTCACAATCTTTTCTGCAATTAAGTTGCTGAAGATTGGGGACATCTTTATGAAATTTTCTTCAATTGAAATTAATAATGTTTTATCGTATGCCATTATAGGGACTTTGAAATTATACTTATTTAATTTACGACTTTCATTTCCAGATTCCGTATTATCTTCAAAGTAAATATCCACTTCATTAGGAAAATTTTCTTTGTAGTCCCAAGAATAATTATCTGAAATGGGAGCCTTCTCATTATTATTCAACACCAATAAAGCGCTAATTTCACCAACTTTGGTCAATGTAAGTATTTTTGTTGGAAATAAAGAATTCATTGTTTTTGTTGTAACTATAACATTTTCAAAAGGTGTGTAGTCTAACTTTGTTATCGACACTTCTGGTATATTCTGTAATTGTAAAGATTCTATATTACTAGATAGAGAAGGCGACGTCAATTGATGTCTTGGCTCCATGAGCTCATTCCATTGTTTAAACTGAATAAATACAATATTGTTAGTAAAATTTGATTTATAAAGACATTTCACTTTCTTCTTACCACTATCATATCAACCCTTCAAAAATATTTCAATAATACATACAAGCATTTTTCTTAAAGAAACTATATGGCACTCTATCGTGATAGTGCCTTAGAATTATCCTTTTAAATGTTAGTCCGCTTAAAACACTATTATAAGCTCTTTCTACCATTTTATTATTATCTAAGTTGCACAGTTATTAGCTGTTTAGCTTATTAATTTCAGATGACATGTATCAATTTTTCGCTTATCATTTTTGATGCTGAAAGAGATTCCAATGATCAAAAATTCAAAATTAATGAATAATTTAATTACAAGACGATGAAATATAAAGATTATAAAAATAAAATATATGTATTTTTTGGTCCTAACTAAAACTGTTCAAAAACAATCATAAAATAAAAGACAATTTCTTAAGGTTGAACGTTTATATCACAAGTCAGTTATAATTGCACAACTAAATATTCAAGTAAATATTGAAGGAAAATGTCGGATGTTGCTGCTAAGTACCAAGCTGTTCAAGGTGAATTAGAAGAGCTAATTATAGCTAGACAAAAATTAGAAACACAACTACAGGAAAATAAAATAGTTAACGATGAATTCAAAGATTTAGGTGAAGATACACCTGTTTACAAATTGACTGGTAATGTTATGCTGCCAATTGAACAATTTGAAGCTAAATCGAATGTTGAAAAGAGATTGGAATTTATTGAAAATGAAATTAAACGTTGTGAGAATAATATCAAGACCAAACAAGATGAACTTGATAAGCTGAGGGGAGAGTTGATGAAAATACGTAGTGCTGCCTAGAATAACTAATTAGAAACATTTTTAATGCATTGTTAGAATTATAGAAAATCGATATCAGAATATATATGGGCGAGACTTATTTTTTTATATGATTTCTTCTCCTCTGAGATTCATGATTATTCAAATTAACCTATTAACTCTCAATCTATAGCCTGAAACTTATAATTTTTATTTAATATATGTATTTGGTCTATATTGGCATATATTTGGAAATTGAATTATTTACAAATATCTTTATATGAAGGCACACAGCCATGTGCAAGAGAATATTAGATAAAATATTGGATTGAAACAAAAACGCCAAAAATAAGAGATAGTGCCATCTACTAGGCCCTTGACATTTTTGATTTTATCATATTTACAGAATTCAATAAGACATACCAAGCATACTCTTCGGTGTTATTGTAATATTCACCCAGTTGCATGACATTTCTTAGTTTGTCTTTTGCGAATTCTAACGTTTCTTTATAGTTATAGGATCTATCTTGGGCCATGAACAGTTTTGAAGACACATAGGCTGTGGAAACACCCAATCTCTTCGAATACCATGCAAAGTCATGGTGGTCTTTTTCATTCGAAAAATAAATCATATCGTCTGACAATCTGTGCAATTCTGGCAATGCCGAATTTAAAAGAAATGGCCCTGGTATAGCCAATTGGGACATTAAGGTTGAAGCATGTCTACCGATTGGAAAATCCATTTCTATTCTTTTCAATAGTAACGATTCCAAGCTTGGTAGCTCTTCCTGTGGCATTGTCAATGGATCCAACCCTGCAGTCATCTGATATCTTTTCAAAACTAAATTAAATTTCAACAGTTCCATGACAGATGGCGAGGAGTGTAAGAAAGAAGGGGAATTGGATGATCCAATTGCAGACAGCATGGTAGACTGATTGCCAATTTTCAACTCCCTCATAGCCTCAAGAATTGCCCTCTCAGAGAAACCGAATTCAGGGACGGTATTTTCTAGGGCATGCGATAATATCTTGAATTGCGCAGAATCATTGTTATAAGCCAATGGAGTTAACCTATTTGGAACCACATACTCGTTAGTGGCAGGATGAAAAAACCGAACTATCACTCCACTCCTCCTAAATCCCATTTTGCTTTTATTAACCAACATGATACGAATTTGTGTTATTACCTTTTTCCGAAACTCACTGTCGAACCAGCTGTTGAAGTATGCTTATATATGCAGACAAACGACACGGTATATTTTCGAACCGACTACACTGAAGTGTCTATTATCACTGCCTTCTCTCTTCGAGCCACCCCTCATCTTAAATATGACCTCGAACAGCAATCTAACAGTGTATCCTGGGGATACAATTGATACAAACGACTTATTATGCACAAACGACTCAACCGTTGTTGCACACATAATTGAGAGAAAACAACCGTGCTCGGAAACAGTAAAACTAATATTTAAGAAAACGGTTGTTACACATAGTTAATAGTAATACATAGTTAGTAACTGGATAATGGCCGTTAATTTAAAAATATAAATTACCCTATTTGGAAATAGAAATGTTTTCTCCCTATGTCAATTGATTCTGCAGTGCTTTCCCAACTTACTAATCATGCCAATGAAATAAACCGTATTTGATGGCTTGATATCGCTCATATGGGTCACAATACTGATTCTTTAACGAAATTTCAAGTTATTTGCCACCTTCCAAGTACGTGTTAACAAGTGCTTTAATCCCGTGTGTTTTAATTACAAGTATTTAATTTTCGATATTTGATGAAATATTTTCAGTATTTATCAATGAGTTGTTTTTAAAGCCTTTTTGCATGGCAGTAGTTCATTTGTTACTTCGCCATATTTCATTTTGGTATTTGAGAAGTGATCAATTAAACTATTAGCAATTTAAATAGTTAGAAACGATGTCCACTGCTGGTAAACCAATTACATGCACCGCTGCCATTGCCTACGAGGCAGGCAAGCCATTAACCGTTACCAAGGTTGTTGTTGATGCTCCAAAGGCTCATGAAGTGAGAATTAAGATTGTGAAGACGGCTGTCTGCCATACCGATGCCTATTCTTTGTCTGGTGTTGATCCAGAAGGTCTATTTCCATGTATTTTAGGTCATGAGGGTTCCGGTATAGTCGAATCTGTTGGTGAAGATGTAACAACCGTCAAGGTAGGTGACCACGTCATTGCATTATACACAGCTGAATGTGGAAAGTGTAAATTTTGTTTATCTGGTAAAACTAATTTATGTAGCTCAGTCAGAGCTACCCAAGGTAAGGGTGTTATGCCAGATGGCACTCCTAGATTTCATGATATGGATGGTAACCCAATCTACCACTTCATGGGCTGTTCTACCTTTTCTGAATACACCGTTGTTGCGGATGTTTCAGTTGTTGCAGTTGATAAATCTGTTTCCTTTGAACCAACTTCTTTGTTAGGTTGTGGTGTCACCACCGGTTATGGTGCTGCCATTAAGACAGCCAATGTCCAAAAGGGCGACACTGTTGCCGTTTTTGGTGCTGGTACCGTCGGTTTATCTGTTGTACAAGGTGCTAAGTCCAGAGGTGCATCTAAAATCATAGTCATCGATATTAATGATGACAAGAAACAATGGTGTTTAGACTTTGGTGCTACTGATTTTGTAAATCCAAAATTTTTAGGTGCAAATGAAACAATCGTTTCTAAGTTAATTGACATGACAGATGGAGGTTTAGATTTTACTTTTGATTGTACTGGTAACGTTAAAGTTATGAGAGATGCATTAGAAGCTTGCCATAAAGGGTGGGGCCAATCCATTATCATTGGTGTTGCTGCTGCTGGTCAAGAAATTTCCACCAAACCATTCCAATTAGTTACTGGAAGAGTTTGGAAAGGTACTGCATTTGGTGGTATTAAGGGTAGATCTGAAATGGGTGGTCTCATAAAAGATTACCAAAGTGGTGCTTTAAAGGTCGACGAATTTATAACAGATAGAAGACCATTTGATGAAATTAATGCTGCTTTTGAAGACTTACATCTTGGTACAGGTTTAAGAACAATCTTAAGCTTTTCTGATTGATTCATATAAATATATAACCTATACGTATGTTAACTGGCCTAAATAATTGGCCTCAGTGGATGGGTTTTATTTATATTTTATCTACATAGGCAATCATTAATACTTAAAAAACAATAATTGTGCTTCGAGGCATATTAATACAATATCTTTAAATACACTATATGATAGCCTTGATATTTTTTATTAAACTAAATCCCAAATTTATAAATTACCTAACTTATCTTAAAGTTCAAATACGCCATGTTTCCATTTTTTATTTAGTTGAAATATTACTATTTACCTTTTATAATATATTGCCGTTAAGATAGAAACCATATGAAAACAATGCTAAACAAATGTATTACTGTGCTTCTTATTATTAATATGAAATTCTTTGTTTGCATTCTTATCGTTTAGCTGCCCAGATATCATAGAATTTAAATACGAAATTTCAACTCTTTTACCTGAGTAAACATTTTCAATTTCATTGAATTGAGCTTTATGATTTGTCTGGCCATTATATTTCTGTCCTAAATTATGAGGTAACGATTTATTGTTGTCATTCAATAGAGCTTGAGTTTTCGGTCCTCCGCAACGGAGACAAACGATATTCTTAGCAAAATTATGATAATTGCAAGCACAACATTTCCAATCACCAGCTCTGAATGGAACATTGGATCCACCATTATTTAAATTGTTATTTTGGTTATTATATCTATTGTTATTTGGTGCGTATCCATTATTTTGAAAATTTAAATGATTGTTATGAGTGTAACGATATTGGTTATTATTATGCCCATTATTTAAAGTATATCCTATTCCTCTATTACTGTTGTTGTAATTTGTTAGTAGAGAATGGTTATTGACATTATTCATAATTTTATTTTGATTTTGATTTAAAATATTGGTATTTGTAGGTAAATTCCCACCATAGACATTAATATTACTATAGTTAGAAGAATTTAGTTGAGAATGAATGTCTGAGGAAACACGGTCTTTATTATCAATTGGAAATTGGTTTATAGAATATGAACCCATGGCAAATTTGTTAGTTGAGTTTAATGAGCCATCATTATTAGTGTTGTTAAACTTTCTAGAGTGAATGTTATAAACATTTGTTCCTGTACTATTATTAGAAGTTGCTGAAGGGAAAGAACATCTGAAACAAGAATTTCTTCTTTGGAAATTTGAGAACCCACATGACATACAATTCCAATCACCAGGTCTTGGTTTATTTTTACTCTGAGGAAACTGTGAGGATATTTCATGAATCCTTTCTAAAATAGACATAGAGGATGGTTGCAATTCTACAATGTGTTCAACTACTCTTGGTTGCTTAGTGTTTGCCATATTTGACAATATAGAACGACCACTTAATAATAACGCGTTAGAAGCTTCTTTGTGACTCTGAAATACTGCAAATCCAGAAATACTATCGTGTTCTTCTACATATGGACTATTATTAGAATTCCCGTTGGAGTTTGTGCTTGAATTATTTTCCAAAATATTTTTCACTGTCCATAACCTTGCTGGCTTAACTCCAAACTGAGCAAACCATGATTCTAGTTCACTTTGTGTTGTATCTGGTGGTAGATTATTCATATAAGTGATTTTTGATGCCTCTTGAATAAACATTTGAAAATCAATTCGTAAATTGTATGGGTGTGTCAGTACTTCTCTCTGATCTTCTTCAGTTGAACATTTATTAACAATTGCCATGAACACATCTACTGTACATGTGACATCGTTTTTTTTATAGTTAAAGTCCGTAACATTACCTTTACCGTTTTGTATTTCATTGTTGGATCCTTTATCAATTGTTTTTTTGTTATTAATTTGGTTTATTTCTAAAATTTTATATAATTCAAAACAATCTTTATATTTCTTGGACTTCATAGCACTGATTTCGGAAAGGTGCAAGTTACACCACCTTTGATATTCTTTCCACAAATCAAAAATAATGGGCTGTTTTAAAAAATCTGGTAACACAATACCTTCATCATTTGCTTGTCTTGGAATAACCACACGGAAGTCCCAAGTAGAATCTAAGGAACATAGAAGCTTCTCATTATCACCAACTACTTTCTCAACATCATTAGAAAATTCCTCAATAATATCTTTAAAAGTTCTGGATTTTCCGTTAGGCAAAGAATCTTCTAATGATAGTATAACGATATCATTTTTTTCAACTTCGTAAGAATTATCTTCTTTGAATTCAATATTGATCAATTGGTACTTCAAGTTAACAAGTTGAGTGTGGTCTTTTGGAGTTTCTATTTTATGCAAAGTCTCGGTTTCTACAAAAATATAATACATCTTCTCAGATCTCTAGCAACCAATTCTTCTTATTTATCTATTGGATTATAAGTGCCTCTTCTCCACCAATAGATTCACACTTCATAGACAATATGTCCAAACGAGATGATTATTAACACTGTTTGTTGTAAAGAGCTTTTTAACTGAAAAATATAGTAAGAAACAACCAATTTCGCTTACCAAAGAAAAATCAGAATGTAGCAGAGAGAAAGTAACGCAATTACGTTTTTATTCTTGGGTATATTCATATTTAATAGCATCAAGAACTCATCGAATTTTGATGTTTTAAAATTATCAATATATTTTTCTTTAACGCTCATTGTGAAAAAAAATTTTCAGCTAAGATACAAGAACTCAAAATTAAGGTACGGCATGCTTCTTTTAGACATGCATATAATATTGGATCAAATGCATCTTTAATAATAACTGTATTCAAATGTGAAGTGAGATATTTATTACATGAGGAACTAATTTGAAATTTGTCCAGGTTAAAACTGTCAAACAATTGAGAATTTATTTCTATGTATTCTATATTAATGTATATAGTAGTATATGCACATTTTTGAAAACAAAAAGGCTTCAGTGACTATCATGTTTCTCCTCCCCATCGCTATCCTCTTCATAGTCTTCCTCTTCATCATCATCATAGCTTTCTTCTCCCTCTTCTTCTTCTTCATTATCATCGTCACTAACACTTTCATTCTCGCTCACATCCACCTTTTTAGATAATTCATTTGTAACTCCATCCTTGTGCTGTTTAATCCACAATTCAGTCCATTCTACAACCTTATCAACGTTTTCATCCATTTGTTCGGTAGTGTCACTTTGCAGTTCAACAACGATTTCTTGAGCATAGGATTCTTGAGCATCTTGCAGAACCACTCCCATGATTTCAGCATCCATATTCTCATCAATTTTCGAATCGTGATAACCCCTCGACTTAAGTCTGTCATATAAGATAGAATTATCACATCTCAAAACAACTACTAAATCTATTAGTCTTTCTGGGAAAACATCATTCACATGCCAGTCGACAATGCATCCACCTTTACGCAATAACGGTTCCAATTCATCCAAAAGTCTGTCTTCATCAACAATATGTGATTTACGACCTTCATCATAACCATCATAACAGTTATGTTCTTTAGCAAAATCAGAAATATTGTAATATATGTAGTCAGGTATTCTTCTCTTTAAAAGTTCACACGTAGTGGACTTCCCACAACCTGGTGTGCCTGTAATAAGTAAATTAGGTTGGTATCTACGAGGCATTTATTAAACAATTTGACTCTCACTGAACTTCTGTTAAAAAACTTAACACAATATACGATATTATAGATATGCTATAAGTTATTTAACCATCTACAATAATTATTATTACTTGAATAAACTAATATCTTGTTACATATTTGTCAATCACTATCTATCTCATCGAATTTTTCACTTTTTAGACCTTACAGAATTTCTCGCCATAAATTTTTCACTTTCAGTTAATTAAATATTGAACATATTTGTTAATAAATATTTCAACAATGGTTGGTTGTTACTTGTCTAAACACTATGAAAAAAGATGAAAAGACTATTCAAATATTTCAAAATTTTCAGTACAACGTGTAGCAATACCAAGGAGTGTAATTTGTGTTAGTAAAACTATTTTAAAATATATTTAATAACTCTTTTGTACTAAATATAAAAACAAAGTTAAATATTCAAGAATATCTATAATATTGAGAATTTAAAATGGAGAAATTTGGATTGGAGGCACTACTCCCTTTAATTAAACAAGATGATCCTGAGTTTGCGAAGAAATACAACCATGCTATGACTATTGGTGCTGATTTGTCCTCCATGCAGCATTCTCTTGGTATACCTAATGATAACAAAAGGTACCGAGTTCTTGATACCTTCCAGTCTCCATGGGCAGAAACCTCCAGAAGTGAAGTAGAACCTCGTTATTTTACACCTAAATCGTTTATCAACATACCAAATGTTTTGCAATCTACTAATACACCACCTGTATTCAATTCTGTAGAATCAGATCAGCAGAGAGTTTCTTTATTTCAAGATGAAACATTGTTTTATTTATTCTACAAACACCCTGGTACAGTGATTCAAGAATTGACATATTTAGAGCTTAGAAAACGTAATTGGCGTTATCATAAAATATTAAAGGCTTGGTTGACAAAAGATCCAGCAGTCGAGCCTATAGTTGCTGCAGATGGACAAAGTGAAAGGGGTTCTTACATATTTTTTGACCCACAGAGATGGGAAAAATGCCAAAGGGATTTTGTATTATTTTATACTGCAATTATGTAAATACGGTTTATTATTAGGAAATTGGAAAATATTTCATGTATTAATTCAACTTTGTCATCTCATATCATAAAAATTAATTGCTAATTTCAAACTGAATAAAATTCATGAGTTGGAATTATTAAAATATCTTTTAAGATAGCAAATATTTCAATAGCTTTTTTCATTTAACATTATATAAAATGCATCTCAGTTACTATGAAAATAAATACGTAATATTATTTAATAAACTTATGGGTAGTAAAATATTTATTCTATCGTTTATATTGTAGTATTAGTTATGTACATGTTGAATTTATATGGTTAAAAAAAGGTTGGTTATTATTTACAATTTGAGTGAATCAAATGCAAGTGATATTTATTGTCAGTCAATGTCAAGTTGAATATTGTGGACAATTAAGTTTTAGAAACAGGAAATTTCAAAAAGCTGATCTGCAATCTAGTTCAAATGTAATAAAATCCAAGGAACATTAATATAAAGTTAAATATATTATGCTTTGATGGTATGATATCTCTTTCCTCTAAATCCTGCAACATACATGTTGAATTGGAAAACTTCTTGTGGATTCATATCGTTTAGTTCCCATTTTGTACTACCGAAAGAATTCTTGATTGGATCCATAAGCATATCTACCTCTTTACCGTACCTGCTCCTTATAATTTCAATATCATTTGTAATATCCTGTTTGTTAAAACCGGTGGTAAATATAGCGCATTTAGTTTCTAACAAGGCTTTCATGGTATCACCCATCCATAAGTCTGAAGTTTCTGGTGCCGCAAAACCTGGATGAAAAGTGAAAAAAACGTCCAAGTATGGATCATAAGGGACAAAATCTTGAGCTTCATGATAAACGTGGAAGTAATCAGAATGGTATATTAGTTTCATAGTTGGGTCGATCTGTTTAACGACTGGTGTAGCAGACTTTATGTACTTATTTTTTTCATTATTCAACAAACATTCTGTGCCAATAAAGTGTATTTCAAAATTTTGGTCAGGAAATAAAAACTGTAACTGTTTCCAAACATGACCAGGTAGTTGAGCTTCAGCCCTAGCTCCTAGTATAAAGATTCTCATTGGACGATTTTGGAATTTTAATGATATATTAGACTTGCGTTGGAATGGATACAAACTGTAACGTAAGGCTGCTAAAGATTTTAGACCTTCTAGCGTAATAGGACCTTTTGGATTTAAAGAATATGGTGAATATTGATGCAAAATTGAACCAATTGTTATTGGATAACTAAGCATTTTCGTGACAGCAGCCAATTGGAACTCTGTGTCCATTGAATAGAAATTACGGGTGTAAAAGAACAAATCCCAATTTGTCAAATTGACAATACGATCAGGATATTGATCCAATGGGAAATCAAACTCAGGGAAAGCTCTTCCACTTCTTAAATCATGCTCGTAAATATTAACTTTTTTTAAAATTTCATATCTTTTTGATTGATGATAATCTGTATCAGCTTCCCAAGCTTCTCTGGAATGATGGGTTGGTATACCGGATAATGGACAAGTGTAATTAATTTCTTTTTTTGTGACAGGGCATTTAGCCAACGTCCTAATCCTTGCAGCTCGTTCTCTCAAATCAGGAGAGGGAGATTGATCCCAAGGATGAAATCTATTTTCCGGAGTAGGATCATCAGGGGATGGCGATGGATCCAACCCTAATGCATTTTTAACAAAGCCCATTAAGGACCTTTTTTGACAGGCAGGCATAGATAAAATGGCATTCCTACTCAAAACATTTGATGATACACAGTGCCCCAAACTGCTCCTAGAAGAAACTAAAACAGACATAATATATGTTATCTTCTACTGCTAAAACAGAACTTTAATCAACTTAGCTAAAATTTTAATGATTGATGTAAATATAAAGAAAACGTATTGCCTCTGAACTCGATTTCTATTTAAATAATACTCGCTGCCGTACCAAGTCGTGCCTTGATTTATTTTGCCTGGATAGCTTACTTCAGGAATGGATTTATAGAAACCAAAGAAAAGGACAAAAGAGGGGTATCAATTGATAAAAAAAATCTATCTGGTTCGTTTCCTTGAATGGCTACCATCTATTAATATTAGGTTTATCCATTAATTACAACAGATAATTTCAGATTGCGTTAAAGATTCTGTTTATACGAGAAACATTTTTTTCCAATTTTGCCTAATGGAAATTCAAGTAAGTTTATTTATCAGGTGACTACTAAAAATATTGTGAAGACAACGAAGTGTCACAAATAATCAACTTGAATCAAAATGGTATATATGGATTAGTTTATATGTATGTAAGCTTATTTAATTAAATGAACACCTCTATTAAGTGTAATGTATTTTGCAGTAGAATTTGGATTGAAGGGTAAGACTATAGGAAAAATCTCTTTATAACAGTATAGGTTATAAGGAGGTTGATAATTGCAACGACAAAAAATATTATTTGTTTGTTTGTCTTTGTTAATTTCTCATTAAATTTCCATTCTTCAACAAGATAAGTGAGAGTTTTAAACGTAAACCCTCCCATCAATTCGCTTCTATTCTTAGCTCCAATTTCAGCAATGACGTTTTCAAGCATTACGAAAATGTTCTTTGACACATCAATGACATCTTGCTTTTGAGTTTCATTTAATTCCTCTCTGGTAGACAGTTCATAATTCTTCTTATATTCAAACCTTAATTTTGAATCGAAATCAGCAGTATCTTCTTCTGTAAATCTAAAGAAATTGCTTCCTTGCTTTGTAACCTCTTCATGAGATAGGTGATCGAATTTTGGAAATAAACCCACGTTCTTGAGCACATTGGACTTCATTATTCTACCTCCAGCAAATAGTGCAAGATATAGAACGTGACAATATGCAATGATTGAGTGGGGTTTCTCCCTTGTAGTATCCTTTATATAACTTTTAAAAAAATTCAATTCTGGGTAATTTTGCTGATTGAAGGAGTCTGAATTTAAGAAAGCTAGCAATTGGGCTCTGTCTCCTTTGAATTCAGGATAGTAAAGTACTAATAAATCTTTTTCCAGTTTGTCTTTTCTTCTGAACTCATCTACAAAGAAAGCTTTTAAAATTTTTTTGGTCTGCAGCTGGACCGAATCCATCTCACTATCATCGGCCTTCAAAAAGCTATCAATCTCATTTTCGATTGCACCAAAGATGTGATAAAATGCTACCAGACCCTGTCTGTAAATGAAGCCGTGTCTTAGAGCAAGTGCCAGTCTAACAGACATATAAGCACCGATTTTATTGTGGAAATCTCTTGTTTCGAAATTGATTCTGTTGGCTAAGGCCCCAACGTCGGTTGGAGCAGGAATAACTTTTACGTTTGACATAATACGCGTGACTGAATATAGCTTGCGATCCGTTGTGTGTGTTGTAGTACAGCAAACAGAGCACCAATAAACAATAGAAAATTAACTAGCCTGTAGAAAAGAGAATGATTGATGAAAGTTTATACAATCTACATATAAGAAAATGTCTGCTTTATATAGCACAGTTTCCAGACACAACGAACGTGCACCTAAAGATCAGCTGCGACGGAAAGTACCCGATCATTCTTGGAGGATAGTGCTTATCCATTTGCACCTAGATAACAACAATATGATCGCTGCTGTGATACAGGTTCACCAGCGAGGATGACTTATCCACCAACAGCAGTAACGCTGAATGGAAGCACTATACTCATCATCTTTTCTGACAAAGTGCACAGGAAACAGAATGACACCCGTATTATTAATACGAAACTAGCACCACACCCAACCTGTTTCCGTTAGTCGATATCTTGAGTTGGCTTCTGCGTTGGTAGTCCAGCCACAAGAATATAATAACTATAGTATAACAGTTGCATATTACACCTTATCGATCGAAATATGTAACTAAGTAATAAAATTAGTCTTTACGAAATTGTATAAATCAAAAATGGTAAGACCCTCTCTGTTTCTGTTGGAACTTACGTGTTTCAATAGGCAATGGAGGGTGGAATCTGACTTGAACTCCGAAAGAGCCGGACGGTCACGTGGGTGTCAATCATGAGGGATCTCGACTCTTTTCTCCGGTAACAGCGTCTCGCCCAAACTCCGGGGAAAGACGCATGGCAAGCGGAGACCGTGACAGAGGCACAGGGGCGCTGGGGTGCAGTATCGTAGAGTGCACCCAAAAACACACAGGGCGCCGAGAACGTGAAAGTGGAAAAGACCGGTGTTCGATTCACTCCTGATGCTCTCTCGGTATGGCAGATCCCATGATTGGAAAAGACATCGGACAGCCTTTTCGCTGAGCGCAAGCAACTGCACGTGAGCGGGCGGGTCTCGGGATCCCAGAAAGCTGTTCGCGTCAGGCTGGAGGCCGGGTATAAGTGCTATGTTTACCCGCCCTCTGAGAAAGCTCAGGACATGTCAAGCAACAACAGCCCGGATATCTCTTCCAGGTCCTCATGAGTGAGCTCTACACCGTTTAGACTGTGTTGAATAGACCTCTGTTGCTCAAGACTGCGGTTAGAGGGCTCAGCTATACTGGGTTCTTGGCTAGCGTGTTTGTGTTCCCTGCTCTCGATCGACCTTAGCACGGCCTCCCTTACAAATAGCTCCATATACTTTTGGAGCACACGCACCGACTCTTCGGAAATACGAGTATTTTCGCTAAAGGACTCCAGTTGGAGGATTCTGGCAATCGTGTCCCTTGGGATAGGACCATCAATGTCGTCTTCGTTCATGTTTGGCTGCTCTTCTCTATCTATTTGCCTTCAAGAATGCTCTGCCAGCATGCATACTCTTGTATTTAACGTAGAGTGCATACTGCAAAGCGGTAAACTTTGAAATTATAGTGCGCGCCTTTTCTAAATTAGTTGCATGAAAAATTTCATACTTAAACGTTAAGAGAGCAACCTACTTATAATCAATTATGATGATAAATAGGTTATGTCGACTGAGGTGCTGATTGGTGGTTTCCGGTCTATAACTTCTGCATCCGCTAGTGTCTAATAAGCATTTCATTAGGCAATTGGGTATTTCAAAGCTGAACATTTAATCCTCTTACTGCTTGTTTTGGCTCCAAAATATTCCGCTATCACTATGCTGTTGCATACGCTTTGTGTTATATCAGTTGTGTCAGTGAATGTTTTGGCGCAATTAGTCGACCCATGGAGCGACATTAGAAGTGTGTTGGATAGCTCAGAGTTCAATATTGACTATTTTGCTGCTGACAATGAGATGTTGGACTCGAGAAAGCTTCAATTGACGAAAAACTATTCACAAACCCAACAATTGGAACAATACAATGAATTTTGGAGCAATCCTGACTTAGAAAGGTCGTCAAAATTAAAAATCTATAAGGATTTGACGGTTTCTGCTGAAAGTTTTAATAATACGGACGCATTGTACCAGCTGGCACACATAAATTTGTTAGGGAAATATGGATTTCCTCAAAACAAGACTCTAGCATTACAATATCTAACAGAGTTTAATGAAGTTACAAACTATACGAATTCAACAGCATTGTTTGAAATGGCTGTGATGTATTCGACGGGGCTGTTAGGGACTATTCCAATTGACATTCCAAAGAGTTTGATTTTTTATGAAAAAGCAGCATTATTAGGGGATATTAGAGCAAAGCAGGCTTTAGCTTATAGATATCTTGCTGGTGTTAATGTTCCAAGAAATTGTGATAAAGCATTATTGTTATATAGAGAAATTGCTGAACAAGTTAAAAACACGTATACCCCAGAGCAATGGAATATTTTTTTTCCACCCTTGGAAACATATAATATTAGAGTTTCAGATTTTGAAGATGGTCTTATAGGTTCTGGTTTAAATATGATATCTATGTCTTTAACTAGAACGCCATCTCAAAAACCTGATTTATCTTCAATATTCTATACTCAAATGAATGAAGGAAGAATAGTGTTAAGTTTCACTTCTGAAAACTTATTTGCTGATGATAAAGATGAAATGATAGATGAATTGGTTGAAGTATATTACACAGCATTGGATTTATACAAAGGAACATATGATAAAAGAAGGAATCCAAAGAAAGCAAAGGAGTTGTTAGAAAGCGTGTACATAGAAAATGATGACACTGTAGCGCTTATGGAAAATATTCAATTATACTTTTACTCGAAATGTATAGATCTTTTAGGTCATATGTATTTAACAGGTGAAGGAGTTGATGAAGCTAACGTTGCAGCAGCAGAATTTTATTTAAAGAGATCAGTGGAAGTGATCAAACCATTAAAATATATCCGCAGCAGTGCATATCGTGATCTAGGTTTGATCTCACAATATGCTTATAATAACATTACTAAAGCAATCCAATATTATAAATATATGACAGGGATGAATGAAGAAAATGGAAACGACTTTTTTCAATTATCAAAATTATCGATGATGTATCCTGAAATGAAACTTGGCGATCCATTTATTCTTATGCAACAAGCTTATGCTAGAGGCTATATACCATCCATTTACGAATTTGCTAAAATGCTAGAAGATGGTATAAATAATCAACACTCTTGTGATGATACTTCATTTCTTTACAAGCATTTTATAGAGAAAAATGACCATATATCAGCTCCTCACTTAAAAGATGCCTATGTAGATTTACTGTTAGGCAATACGGAAGCTGCAATTTGGGGTTATATACAAGCTGCCGAGCAAGGATGGGAACCTGCTTTGGTCTCAGCAGCCTATCTACTTTACCGCAAATCGACTCTGCTTGAAGATGAATATGTTACTTCGGAGGAAAGAAAACAATTGTCTATATCTTATTATTCACGTGCATTCCGTCTACATAATACTGATGCAGGTGTTGTTGCAGGTGATTTATATTATAATATGGGTGATTACCCAAGGGCGATTACTATGTATCAAAGCGCTTCTTTGAAATATTCTTCAACTGCATTATGGAACTTAGGATACATGTATGAATACGGGTTAGGTGTAGACAAAGATTATTACTTAGCAAAACGATTTTATGACGAATCTTTGGAATTTGATAAGAATTTACTATTAGGTGTAAAGTTAAGTTTATTAAGACTACAACTGAAAGCCTGGTGGAGTAGAATTAACGGTTATAAAACTGGATCTGATGAAAATGATACTAATTTATATAATTCAATGTCTTGGTACATGAAAATCTTCACAATCTTTAAGAATATTATCAACGATAATACAAGACACTCTAATTTGGACACAACTTCAGGTTTCCACTTTGACAATTATATAACCTCAATCGCAGGGGTTTTAGGTTTGACTATGGAAGACCTGTATGGTGTTTTAATAGTCGGTTCTATCTTCTTATTGTATATTCTAGTACGTTTGATAGCCAGGAGACAAGGGGTAAGAATAGATGTGAATGGTCAGTGATTAGCATAGATTATTATTTATAGTACATAATCTTCAATTTAATATTTATTTTAATCTAGCCTTACATACGATCAGTCAAAATGGTTCTAGTGCAGCCTCTATATGATATACCAAATATTTGTTACCCGCCTTTTATACCTTAATATGGGTAACGATTTTTTAATAATAAAGAATAATGTAACACATTTCAAATTATAAGCAGAGATATTTATTGAATAGCAATTACACTTCAGTGCTTGGACTTTATAAAAATTCAGTAACACCAAAGCCTCAGTTTCTTCATATATTTAGAATATTTCAAAAACTTAAGGTATAAGACTATTTGGTATGGTATCCATCACAAATCCCCATTCCGATTTGATACATGATACAGCATTGGATTATTATGGTAAACGTTTAGCAACATGTTCCTCAGATAAAACTATCAAGATTTTTGATATTGAAGGTGAAAACCAAAGATTAGTAGATACATTGCTTGGTCATGAGGGTCCTGTTTGGAGGGTCGAATGGGCTCACCCAAAATTCGGTAATACTTTAGCATCTTGTTCTTACGATGGTAAAGTATTAATCTGGAAAGAAGAAAATGGTAAATGGAGCCAAATTGCAATCCATTCCTCTCATACTGCATCTGTTAATTCAGTGAAATGGGCACCTCACGAATATGGTGCTTTATTGTTGGCGGGTTCATCTGACGGTAAAGTATCTATCATTGAATTTGGCGAAAGCGGTACATCAACACCAATTGTTATCGACGCTCACTCTATTGGTGTTAATTCAGTATGTTGGGCACCAGCATTTGTGGAAGAACAAAATGGATCTTTAAAGCAACTTTGTAGATTTGTCACAGGTGGTGCCGATAATTTAGTTAAAGTTTGGAAGTACGACCCTAGCAATAAAACTTATACTTTAGAAGAAACATTAGATGGACATTCAGATTGGGTAAGAGATGTTGCTTGGTCTCCATCTTTATTGTCACAGTCATATATAGCATCTGTATCACAAGACCGTACATGTGTTATATGGTCGCAGACAAATAACAATGGACCATGGAAGAAAACCTTATTACAATCAGAGAAATTTTCAGATGTATTATGGAGAGCAAGTTGGTCTTTATCAGGAAATATCCTTGCAATATCTGGCGGCGATAACAAGGTTACTTTATGGAAAGAAAATCTGAGCGGTTCCTGGGATTCGGCAGGTGAAGTACAGCAATAAATAGATGAATAACATTAAATAAAATATTACTTAATTATAAAAACGCTTATATACAATTCAAAAAAAAATAACAAAATATCTATGAGTGTCATAATTTTTTGTACTATATAAATTAGGATCATCTTCGAATATGCTGAAATAATGGTATTAAATTTAAATAATCAATGTAGAGAACGTTTATAATGCAGTTACAACAGCTTGGACTAGAGCTTCTACATCACCCGAGGCTTTTTTACCATTCTCTAGAACTTCAGCATGGTTTGCAATGCTCTCATCCTGCGGAATGGTATTAGTATCAAAAACACTAGCAGGAGGGTTAGAAACACATTCATTGGTAATTAAACTTATTGCTAAAACTTTCCATCCGCAATGTCTTGCAACAATTACTTCAGGAACAGTACTCATTCCCACTGCATCACCTCCCATAGTTCTTATCATACGTACTTCCGCTCTTGATTCAAAAGTGGGACCAGAGACAAAAGTATATGTACCTTCGTGGATCTTTCTTTTAATCTTCAATTCTTTTTGCTTTTCAAATAATAATTTTCTCAGATCTAAGTCGTATGCGTCACTTAATGCTAAAAATCTTGGGCCATACTCATCCATATTTGGACCTTTCAATGGGTGCATTGCGCCTGCTAGACCGGGGATATTTATGTGATCAATTATACACATTAAATCACAAACTTTGTAATTTGCATTAGTTGCACCAGCGGCATTCGTGACAATCAACTTAGTTAATGATCCTGAAGTAGATATTCTCGAAAACTCATGTAAAACCCTTATCGGGAACACGGTATCATAAATAGTATGTCCTTCATAGCCATGCAATCTACCACTCATAATAACAACGGGGGTGTCATTAAAATTTCCGAATAGAAGGGAGCCATCGTGACCATGAACAGTACTGGATTTAAAAGCTGGAATTTCTGAGTAGGGCAACTTCAAAGGAATAGGTCTTGTTGGAGAAATTTTGTTTGTTATTCCTCCCAGACCGGACCCACAAATTATTAATACTCTAGGTTTAAAATCATAGTCGAAATGAGTTTGAACTTTGTTCTTAATATAGGTAGCGGCAGTATGTATTTGTTCCCTGTAACTTTCAATATCAAAGTTGTTCATATTCAAAAAAAAAAAAAAAAAATATTGTAACAATTAATATTCTTCTAGCTTATTAGTATGCAGCTAGAACATGTTTCATTATCAGCTCTAACTTAGTTGGATGAGAAGATCTTGAACAATTGCTTTTATAAAAGATCCCTTTTATATTTGCTTTCAAAGATTAATGATCATAGAAATTCGTTCTTATGAACAATTTCTCATGTTACCCGTCCGTTCTGACGTTAACGAACAGCAGCTCTATCTCATCAAGGTCGAACCAGTGCTTGACGTTGACTCCTGAACTGTAGCTTTCTGGTGCTAGCCTATGCAGCAAGTCAATAAATAGTCTGCCACTTTACTCTTTTATCTATAACTTCGATTGATCCTCCAAGCAAACAGACAGACTGCACTATTTATGTAACTTCTATATCTCATTGTTTACTGGCAGATCTGACATACTTACACAGTTCCTGTCCCCAGTTATACTTACTGACCTTCTCCGGTTAGTATATTTATTATAGAACATCTACAGGAACTGTAAGCAATGATTATTTTCTTAGCCCAAGTAAGATTGCCTCATGATTAGATCAGCTAGTAGCTGTGAGAGCAGTATTCGATGTGCCCAGCTTTGCTGAATGGCTATGCCGCTAGAATATCCAGGGTATCTCATACTTACAGCAACTATCATCGTTAATGGGTTGAATTGAGTGTAAATGGTTATACATCTTTTAAATCCGATGTTCTAATGAATTGGATAGGCTTCTTCAGCATCCAAGTCAAATCGCACGGTATTTCCTCGTAGAAAAACTTAGACATAAAACAGATCTCATAACTAATATGTGTTACATAGATCTATAACTGTACGTATTTATGGATACATATTAATAAGAAGACTATATAATATCACACGGTAGAAAGACAAGAAAGCTGTAGAACATTATTATTAAGCTTCTTTGGTTTGGACTTAAATTTCGTTGCTTTAAAATCTAGTTTGCAGAACTTATTATTGTATACTGTTTCGTTTACTCTAACGTGTACACTTTGGTAAAAACTTTGTTTGTATTGACAAAGAGCCAGTGATAGTTGATTTGAAATAATTTTTTGAGTACTTTATATTCAGCTAGGAAATGTCTTTGAGCTTTCAGAAAAATTCTTTACAAAGGCGTAATGCCAAACAGCTGACATTGTCCAATGAAGTTTCAGTGCCTAATTCCTTTGAAAGAAGTGTCGATATCACAGGAAATGTTGGCACGAATGAGGATAATATTTTAAGATATAATGGCAATGGCTTATCTCTGCGAAGAAATTTTAAAAAAAAGTTGATGCTGAATAACATTGGTGTTGAAAAAGATAGTCATTCGATAGATGATGGTAATCATGCTGATAACGATGATAACTTGGACGAAGATGAACAAGAAAACAATAATGATAACTTAGGAGTCTATTTTGGTCAGGGCCAAAGTAAAACATTTTTTACAAGGAATATGGTGCAACATCCACAGGACTCGTTATTAAGACACACTCATATAAAAGAAAATTGCATAAAAATAAACAGTTCGAATTCAAACGAATATTTTAAAACAGCATCTGAAGAAAGCCTGGACTATCTCTTAAATACACAAAGAAGGAGTATTATATCAAGTGGTAGCACAACTACGAGTGAAATATCACCAGCATCTCCAATTTATTCGAAACTAAATGATTTAACGCTGAGTACCGAAAGTGTGGAAGTTGCTGGAAAGGAAAAAAATATTTTAACTTGCAATACTTCTTATCAGATAGATCCAAGAAATTTAGTACAATTGGGTAAAATTGGTTCTGGAAACTCTGGCACGGTCACAAAGGCTCTTCATGTCCCAGATTCTACAATAATTGCTAAAAAAGTAATACCAGTAGAAATAAATAATGAAGCAGTAATAAAGCAAATAGTTAGAGAATTAACTATAATGAAAAGTGTGAAAACACATGCAAATATTGTGGAGTTTTTTGGTGCATTTTATAATCATCAGGAAAATAATGAATTAGTTATATTATTGGAATATATGAATTGTGGTTCATTAGATCAAATTTTAAAAATAAATAAAAGCATGGAGAAATTTGAGAAATCAGAGAAAATTCCATATCTTGGTGAGGTTACATGGTTTAATGAACTATCGCTATCTATTATTTCTTATTCCGTATTAACAGCACTAAATTATCTGTACTCGGAATATAAAATTATTCATAGAGATATTAAGCCATCTAATGTGTTAATAAATAGTCAAGGTCAAGTAAAAATTTGTGATTTTGGTGTTTCGCGAAAAATGGTGAATTCTATTGTCGATACTTTTGTTGGTACATCGACATATATGTCACCAGAAAGAATACAAGGCAATGTGTATTCGACCAAGGGAGATGTATGGTCTTTAGGTTTAATGATTATTGAGTTAATAACTGGTGATTTTCCATTAAGCAATGCTGGAGTTGACGATAGCTCACCAGATGGAATATTAGATTTGCTACAAAGAATTGTGAATGAACCTTCTCCTAAGTTGCCTACTTTAAGGAATAATGATCCGGAAATGCCATCATATTCAGCAGAGATAACTGATTTTGTAAACAGATGTTGTATCAAATCTGAAAAAGAAAGATCTCCTATAAATGAACTGTTACGTCATGATTTCATAGTAAAATATAATAACGATAATAAATCAAGACATCAAAATGTAAACAGGGACTTCAGGAAGTGGTGCAAGAATGTTAAATTGCAAATTAAAAAGCATAAGCAATTAAAAAGAGAGGAAATAGAGAGAGTGAAATATGAAAAAAGACAGCTTCAAAAATCAGCGGAGGCAGTTCTAGCCAGACGATAATACCAAGAAGAATATTTATAGTTGCCTGAGGTGCATACATTAATATTTATCACCTTAATCTCGAAGCCAGTACCAAATACAACGGTTTTCTTTTACATGGTAAAATTACCTTAAATAATAACATTAAATATTTACAAATACGCATATATATTTTATTTTCTAAGATATACAAGTTATGATAATTCGTGAAAGCATTTATAGACATATTTATTTTGGGCAAAGATTTTTTAATTATCAAGTAATTTTTTATATTGTTTCTCTTTATTCCAAATCCAACCTTCGGTGCCTCTAATAACACCTAAAACTAACAGCGAACCTCCTAATCCACGCATAGCTCCTTTCCACCATTTTGGATTTCTTTTATCGAAGTCAGCTACACTTATACCAGCCTTGCGTTCCTTTTCGCCATATTTGAATGGCTTACCAGAAGCCAAGTAACTACCAAACCCAATTGCAAAGAAAGAACTCATTATTTGACATGGCAAACAGTCTTGATATTCGCTTTCTTCAAGATCCCTGGCTTTAGGTGGATTGAAAATAGATAAGATATTACTTGACATATGTATCCCAAAATTTGTTTTCTAAAAATTAGCAGTTAACGATCAATATTTTCGTTATAAAATATCAGCACTTTCAAAGTGAAAAATCCAAATCCAAACCGTTTCAATAAAACTATATACCTTGTATATTTATTTCACTGACTCTCTTTTAAAATGTAAACTTTGCTAAATAGGTTTATTTTATATTGAACACTTTGCAGTGGTACGTAACCCTTGGTTTTATCGTTTAGTAATTTGACATTTTTTGATGCTTATAGTTAACATTCTTTTCAGATTTGCTAGCGCCATTATAGACGCGTCAATTTCAAAATAAAGCAAAGAGGTTTCAATCACGTAAGATAGTGAAAAATTATTCAAGGTTTTGGTTTTGGACAACTTTAATATATCTCACATATATTTATACATATGTGTGTCATGAATAAATCAAAAGGGTCACGTTACTGTATACCAAAACTATATTCTTGTATTTATATCTTGTTAAATATTGCAAGCTTGGATTTCCAAGAACTAAGTTATAATTTTGTGAAGGAAAGCAAAATGGTAGAGCTTACGGACTTCCAAAAGAAGCGCCAAGAGAATATCAAAAGAAATAATGAGTTAATGAATAAGTTGCGACTGGGGAATATAGCAAGTCAGATTAAAAGGGAATCGGGTGTTGACGATCAAAAAGCATTACAGGCTAAAAAAAAAAAAAAAACACAGAGTGTATCAAAGAGGTCAGCCTCACCAAAAGTTCCTGCCATCCCTACAAGAAGGTCACGTAGACTAAGAGGGGAAAATGTAAATGGGGAAGGTATTCCAAATGTTAGTGATACTCAATTGATGAAAATGGATCTTGATAATGGTACAGATAGTAAAATAAATGATGACCTACTTATTAAGGATATTAAGGATACTGCAGTTATTGGTGATGTAAAATTAAGTGATTTGATTAAAGATGAGAATGAAGATAACTTGATTGAGAAATTTAAATCATTCTCCAACAAAAACTTTTCGTCTGGTGACTTTTTTGAAGAATTAAAGAAGCGTCAAATGTCAGAAGGATCATCGGATTTGGATCAACAACAAAAAGATTTTGATTTAAAGTTATATGATGTTTTTCAACCAAATGAAATTAAACTAACATATGAGCGTATATCAGCAACTTACTTTCATCCATCAACTGACCAAAAATTGATTGTTGCCGGTGACACATCTGGTACTCTAGGTCTTTGGAAAGTTAGGGACGAACCTTTGTCAGAATCGGGTGAAGATCAGATGATTGAACCAGATATTACGAAGGTAAAATTATTTACCAAAAATGTAGGTCGAATTGACTGCTATGCTTCAGATCCCTCAAAGTTATTAATTGCTTCATATGACGGTTCTCTGAGATCAATCCATTTAAGTAGTTTAGAAAGTCAAGATATTATGACATTAAAGAATGAATACGATGAGCCTTTGGGGATAAGCGATTTTCAATTTAGTTATGAAGATCCAAATGTATTGTTTTTTACTACATTATCAGGTGAATTTGCTAAAGTTGACCTCCGAGTAAAAGGGATCCAAGAATCAGCTATTTCAAATCTTCGTAGACTTGCCGATAAGAAAATTGGCTCCTTCTCGATAAATCCATTAAGACCTTATGAAATTGCTACTGGTTCTTTAGATAGAACATTAAAAATATGGGATACTAGAAAACTTGTAGATAAGCCCGAATGGTCACAGTATGAAGATTTCCCGAGCCATGAGATTGTTAGCACATATGACTCTAGATTAAGTGTTTCAGGTGTCTCATATTCCCCAACAGATGGAACTTTGGTTTGTAATGGTTATGATGATACTATTAGACTATTTGATGTTAGTTCAACCTCGTTGCCATCTGATTTACAGCCCAAATTGACTTTGAAGCATAATTGCCAAACAGGAAGATGGACAAGTATATTAAAAGCAAGATTTAAGAGTGATCAAAACGTATTTGCTATTGCCAACATGAAGCGTGCAATTGACATTTATAATAGTAATGGTCAACAACTTGCGCATTTACCTACAGCTACAGTCCCAGCAGTCTTAAGTTGGCATCCACTACAAAATTGGATTGCAGGAGGTAACTCAAGTGGTAAAATTTTCCTATTTACTGATTCAGATATAAAAAAGGAAGAGGATGTTTAAATTCTTATTAGGGATATTTTTAAACAATGCATTTATATTATATATGAATAATAATAAATATATAATCAAAGAAATAAAATTAACATATGAATAATCTCAATATAATGTGTTCTTTGGTATTTATTATTTCCACTCATTTTCTAAATTGAGTATGTTAAAATACCTTACATGAAACAATTCTCAACAAAAACATATGTGGAATATAAAAATAGATTTTTTTAAAATGATATGGTGTATAATATCTGTTATAATTACTTGTAATAACCTCTTTGTCTTCTGGCACTTTGTGGATCTACTTCTTTATTGTCTGTTTGTTTTCTTGCCAATACGCTTAAAATGTCAGTTAGAGAAACAACACCAATTAACTTACCTGTTCTGTATTCTTTCTCAAATAAATTAGTTGGAGAAACATTTAAAGTTTGTGATGGGGAATGATCAAGTGCAGTCATCATTGGTGAATGTGTAGAATTTGATGCTGAAGTAGATGTGGATCCAGCTTCCGTTAATTGTTGTTCAGGTGGTTGAACTATCCATAATCTATGAGATTTGGTTGCAACTAGTTTTGCCAATGTTCTAGCTAAACTGCTAGTAGGATAGACATGGAAAATTGGGAATGAATCTTTACCATTTTCTAGACCTCTCAAATTCAATATGATGGAAATGAAATGCCTACAGGTTTTATGCAATAATGGATATTGAGAAGTTCTAGTAACATGCTTGACGTCTGTTACTGAAATATTACCAATTAAATTCAATTGATTGTCAACAACTGCGATTGACGAAATACTCTCTGTATGCATTTTATACAATGCCATAATTAATGGTTCTTCACCACGAATCGAGATTACTCTAGACTGGTCGGATGTCGGTTTTGAAGATAAATTGAAGACACCTATTTGTAAATCTTTTAAAGATGAATTCAATAACATTTCCAAGCTGGGGAATGATCTTGCATTATCCCATAAATATTTGATCAAACGTCTTTGTGATAAAATACCTTTCATTTTTGTTATTTCATTATCTGTAATGATGACTCTATGAACCCCTGAACCCAAGATCCCCATAACCGTTGATAGGTTTTCGCTTTCTGGAAGTTTGTATGCTGGGTTCTTTGGCGTTAACTTAATGATTTCACCCACAGGGACAGGTTTTCCATTTTGACAATCTTGAGTAACTTTTTCGTTATTGACGGAAATCTTATTTAATACCAATAATAAATAAGAATTCAAATCGTTATAATCGAAACTTAAACAGTTCATATCTCCGCTGAACTGCTCCACAGGCAAGGAAGTTAAGTGGTATTTAACCATGGTATTGAATGCTTCTTCTATTGAGATTGACCCTGAAATGGTAATCAATTTATTCTGTTCAATAAGCTGCGACAACTTAATGTGTTGCCATTTCTGTGCATGTACTGAGGAGATGCAGTTCGAAGGGAATCGTTCGTCGCCTTGTTCGATGAAATCGTCATTTTGGACCTTATCCAAATATTCATCCACGTTGTGCTGTTGCTGCTGTGAATTGTTGTTGCTGTTTGAAGCTACATTTGCGTACGAGTCCTGGGCCAATATGGAATTGCTGTTGTAACCGTTGGAGTTTGTTAAATGCAAACTGATGCCGGGAGACCCTGGCAAGTTCGAAGCGTTAGGCTGCCCGTTCGTAGTGGCTGTCAGGTTTGTGTAGATTGTGTTTGTGTTGTTATTGACGCTATTGTTGTCAATCATGTCGAAATGGTTATTGGAAGAAGTGATGGACAGAGAGGAAATGGAGTCCGCCGAAGAAAAGGATTCTGTTCTGCCCAACACCATTGGGTCGTCCACCGCATTGTTCTGAGAATGCGTAAAACCGTCATTCAGGTTTGAGGACTGGCGGGACTTGTTCAGATGGTGGCTGTGGCTAGGTTTATTAATATTAGACGTGTTAGTATTGCTGCCCAGCGTCGCCCCGGTCACCACTGAAGACGACGACCCCGGATGATGAGGCAGCTGCGGCGGGGTCGACAGCAACTCCACGATAGAATTGTGTCTTTGCGTGGAAGACGCAGTGTTGATGTTAGAAGTGCTGCTGTTGCTGCTGACACCCCCGATACCCATATGTTTCCCACTTTTCATATTTTTCCTCGAATGTTGGTTCCGTTGATTTCACGTCTGAGTACAGCCTCTGGCTCTAACGCATCCACTGTAATCACCTGTGAAATTACTCTCACTCTGTTCGAGCTCTTAAACTGATAACCTCCCAATAAAAGGACACAAAATATATATTAAAAACTTGTACAAAATAATTTTCACATGAAATATATACAACCAGAAAAACAATATAATTAGAATCCTGACAGTCCCGACTTCGAATATGGCCCGTGACGCAAGATTGTCTAAATATACGATGTGGTGCGTGCGACAGCTTTTATTTTCTGTTTTGTTTCACTGAAGCGTCAGCGGGAAAATAAAGGTTCGTTCCCGTGAACGACAGACGATTTGCGGGCGAAAGGGAGGAAAAGTACGCAGCGAACCTATGTGGATGAATGTAACCGCAATTTTCGGGGCTGCCGCGGCGCGCCCTCTGTGCTTCCGCGGCGTTTGGGCGCGCGTGCCTGGGGCGGGTATGTGTGGCGTCTGGCGGGCAGGCCGCCCAACCCCGCTGGTCAGCGCCAGGAGTTACCCTTTCTGAACCGCAACTGGCCGTCGCCCCTAGACCGGGCGGGCTGCGTCTGGCAGGAGCTGGCACGGGCATAGGATGGCACAAAGTGCGAACTTCGTCTATGCGTCGGAGTGCGTCTCGCTGGTGACGTACTTTTGTAACATCGTATCTGGATCTGGGAACTGTAACGACTTCGATGAGCTGTACATGTCAGCGTAGAGGGCAAGTAGCTTGGCCACGTCCATTCTCGCACAGTGCTGTAAGCCGAAAATGTCTGTACACTTCTTGATCCACTGCATTCTGTATTTCAGGACGGCTAAAGCGTCGTCGGCATTTTCCTGGGTGTAGTTGTTCGACAGCAGGCGTATCTGTTTCCTCAAGTCGCCCAGTCTCAAGACGCTCTCTTCTATGTCGAACTGTTTCAAAAATTCACTGATCTCATCGCGCACCAGTGCTGTGAATCGTGGGGAAGCTCCATTCGAGGAAACCAGCAGTTGGAGCAAAGAGTCTTGTGCGCTTTTTTCGACGCTCAGCTCGGGGACGTTAAGGTTTGCACCAAAATAGAAATCGCAATATGGGGGATTGTCAGCAACATTTACCAACTGTTGGTTCCCGAACAGTCTTTTCGACTCCAAGTAGATGTGTTCGCTTAAAATTTTATCCGGAACGCATGTTAGTACCATTGCCCAATTACTGTCGCTGGTGGACTTGTCTAAATCGCGATACAAATGAAAATAGTCATCTTTGAAGGCGGTCCTAATTACCCGGTATACTTCTCTTCCATGTGACTCGCTCCAACTAGGATTTTTTATGTCGCTGGCACTATTAGTGCCAACAAAAGGTGCGTATCTTCTTAATATTTCATCGTGTATATCGATTGCAATCAATGTTATCTTACATCCGGTGGGGACTAATTTTTCAATTCTTGTTAAGGAAACTTCCCCAGCTCCAACTAACAAAATGTTTTTATTATCCAATCTATGTGCCAATTGCAATGATAACACCATCTTGAAACTCTGATTGATATTTGATTCTCTTTAAAAAGTGCCAAGACTGGGATAAAAGTGGTTAAGTGTATATATGAGTAATTTTAGATCAGAGTTCCTTTATAAACCTCTGACTTATTTCGGCATTTTCGCTTTGGGCGAAACTTTAGGCTGAGGTAAAATAATAAAAATTAGTCACTTAGGATAGCTGGGAAAAAGAAAATGATTAGTACAAAAAGAATAGACAAATGATAGTAAAAACTTATCACGAAATATCAATTATAAACATCAAAAGTAAAGAGCAAATATAAATATATGTTTTTAGAATATTCGGTTTTTTATTGGACCTAGCCTTACTATTAAGTGAGGATATGTTTTAGTAAACTAAAAAAGACAACAACTAAAAATTTAGCTTGACAAATTAACATCAGGAATTTATTGGTAATTACCACTGAAATTACCATTATATGATATAGGATATTGGTTGGAATTCGATAAATTATTGATATAGTTTTCTTTTGTGTCTTGAGATTGGTCAAAATATAAATCATAGTTATATTGTTCACCTTTGGAATGAAGTGAATTTGATAGGTTAGTGTTTATAAGTTCATCCATAGAAGTTAAAGGTAGATTTCTTTTATTAGTATCATAGTTCAAATACTTTGGTTTTAAGTTAATATTGTCCAGCACTTGCTGCTGCTGCAAAGGTGTTTGATTTCGCATTTGTTGGTTTATATTGTAATCAGTCTGAGAGGATTGTTGAAAATTGCTGCCATTTACCTCCAAACTTGATGATAACTTATTAGAGACATAGTTTATGTTATTTTGCGCCTGCGTAGAAAAGTTAAAATCAGGATTACTGTAAATATATTGGCAATTGTTCTGTTCCTGAAGTTGTTTTAAATAATTTTGATGTTGCGTTGTAGAAACTTTATCAGTGGGTGGGTCAATATTTCCATTTGTATTATTATGCTTAAAATTATTCTTGTTACTTGTACTGTTACTAGCTTTTCCCCATGATAATCTTATTGGATTTCCTTTGATAATAAAACCTTGCATCCCTTTAATCGCAGCATTTGCATCTATTTTTCTTTCAAACTTAACGAATCCACAATTTTTACCTGCAGGAATTTTTACATTTATGATTTTACCAAAAGGTTCAAATAATGCTTTTAATTCAAATTCATTAACTGCCGTTGATAGACCACCAATAAATACTGTCGTATTATTATTATCTAAATTCAATAAATGGCCGTTATGCGGACCAAAATCTTGAGAGACGTTATTTGTACAAAAAGCAAAGTGTTTTTGATCAATTCTATTAATGAAGTTATTCGCCATATTACTTTCAATTGGGTCATTGCTAGAAAAGTAGTTGTTTATAGTGTTATTTGTTGTTGAATTGTTATCTCCTTTATTTTGTGTCACATTTGAAAAACTAGAAAATTTATTAGTTCTTGGAGTAGCCAACGCTACTCTGAAATATCTTGAGTGACAAACTACACCATTCATGTTTTCTAGTGCATCCTTTCTTTCATTTTCATCACTAAATCTTATAAAACCGAATCCCCTTGAACTTCCATTAATTGGATCTGTCATAACTCTGACAGTCTTTACAGATTTATATTTTTTCTGGAATATAGACAAAATATCAGCTTCTGTTGTTATTGGTGACAAATCACCAATGAATAATGAATATTCTGGAGTAGCTGGAATTAGACTTTGTAACGTGGCACCCGAAGCCCAATTTAATCTAAAGGTTCTTTTACCATTCGGATTAGTGAATGAGTTGATTGAATCTGAAAAGATATTTGGTATTACGACTTTATTTAAAGATAACGCAGAAATGACGTCTTTTTGTGATTCGAATTCTATGAAACAATAACCTGCATGATGTAATTGTACAGTGTTTGGATCAATAAAACTCACACCATTTATATTTATTTTTTGAATATCTGCTTCATTTTTATAATCATTAATTGAAATTTTATTTTCATTAGAATTGATTTTAGTAATATATTGCGATTTTGTGGATGAGCAAGGAATAAGTAAATTCTTTCTTGCTCTAATAAGTTTGACTAGAACTGTCAGGTTCAAAGACTTCCAAATTTTTATTATAGTATGTTCATCGAATTGTGGATCTAAATCACCCATCCATAAAGTTCTTGGTGATTCTGCAGATGTTCCAACTGTTGATGAAGGAGGAAATGGCAGTGAAGAATCAGAATTGTCAATGGCTTGCATTTTTTTTATTATATTCCCAACTTAATATTTGCCTCCAGCAACGAATAATTAAGGTTCCTTGCACAACGATGTAAATATATTGGTAGATAAATTAAAATTATAATTAAGCTGTATGACAGTGTATCGATTTTAATTAGTAAAATATTTATAGCAGACTTCCAAGCATGAAATAGATTGTAATAAATTTGCAAACAATCAAATATGTAAATAATTATATTCAACACACATATATATATAAATATAACTTTATATCCATATACAATTGAATTTGTATTTGTACTACTACATATATTTAGACAACCACAAAAAAAAGATATTACCAGAGAAAGGTTGTCAGGTGAAGTTGACCATATCAAAAATAGAACTATATATAAAAATCAAAACCATGGGTTTTAATACTATCAGTATAAAGTTATAAGAACCTAAACTAGGGTAGGATACTTTTTTGTTATATTCAAAATTCATGTCGAATCCAAGAACTTGTTATTTAATTTGTAGTCGCTTTACGCTTTTAAGGCCATAATTTGTTTCTAGAATTGTTATTCCTTGATTTTAGTTTAGACTAAAGTATGTACAATACCGTTGTCACTGGGTTTTTCTTGCAAGCAATTGTGTTAACTAAGATGGAAACATAACCCTCTAAAAACCAATATCCTACACAAATGTACATGACTAAGCGGTACAAATCATTGCTCTGGCAGGAATATTTACCATTATATACTTGTATTGTTATTAAGAAAATAATGAGAAGAAGAGCAATTAGGCGTTTGTGAATAACTTGGATTTTTTGAACGTGTATTAAGCAAGTAGATAAAGAAAAAACTGACGATAAAATCGCCAGTGTGCTCTATATAAAGTCTTTGTTGCAGTTTTTCTCTAGATCACCAGGTATCTTGCACTCTAATATTGAGGCGAAAGGCTGTATGTAACCCTGGGGAATGACAGAAAATATGGCGTTTTCTAATATTTTATGTATTTAATCATTTTTTATGTTGGATTTTTATGATGTCAGGAATAGTGAAAAGTGCTAGAAATTCCAGTTCTGATGTTATGTTATGTTGCATTGCGTGGTGTTGTAGTTTTTATATTCATTGCTGTGGAAACTATTCGATTACCTTTTTTGATAAGCATTATGTAGTATGAGTTACATTGTACAGACAATGTTCTTTTTACTATTTTGGGGAGTGTTTCAATGCGTTTTTAAGGAAAACAAGTACAAGTGACATGTATTTATACAGTAATAAATTATTTTTACAAAAACATTGTACGTATCGGTACTTTGGGTGATAAGAAAACTTTACCCGGATTGTCTTTGATTTTGAAAGCTATCCTTGGGCGGGGTCACTGGTGCCTATTTAAACTTTTTAAATGTATGACATTAATGTGACTCAAGTCAAAAACAGTGATGATTTGAGTCATCAGATGTTGCCATTATCCATCTTTTGGATGGCATCTATAGATAACTTATTGAATAAATCTGTTTTAACTTACTTCAGTCTTGGAGAAAATAATCGCACTATAACAAATCCAATTTGGAAATCATGTAATATTCACACGCTATTGGTTTTCAATTTTGTTGAATGATTTATTACTTATAAATTACTCTTGGCTTATTGGTAACCGAAGGAGATTGGTTCATGTATTATGTCCTTTTCCCTTTCTGATATAAAATTGTTTAAATTAAAAACTATTGTAGAAAGTCATTACATCGATAAAATCTCATGCACCACAGGGTAAGTGGATGAAAATCATGGATAGAAACCCTTTTTCTATGCGTGGTTTGCCACAAATAGAATTGTCGACATGACTATGCACTCTTGACGTTTCTCATCAGTTATTAAAATATAATATGATCTCTATTAAATGCTAAATACAAAATATATTTCTTCTATAGACATTATCCGTTATAATACAATAGTTTTTTATCACCTTGAAATAGTCATTAATATCTATTTGTCATCTATGCATGGACGTAGTCAAGAATGCTCTTGATTAAGCAATATAGGTAATAAAAGAACAAAAATACATAGAAAAGTAATTTGATCGAGGTCTCTCTTTTATTCTTCATTAAAGTGCGAAAAATTTCTGTAGCATCCAATTTATTCTTCTTCAGTATAATTTTTCTTATGTTGAAAACAGATAATGGCAAATTAATGAGGAAAGTTAGAAAATTACCACTAACCAAAAAAATAAACGTACCAAAACATTGTAGCAATGCTTCAGGCAGAAGTAGCTTATTGATTTTGGAACATAAATCAATAGGGTTGATGTAGTCGGCCTCTAAATCGCCATATAGTACGGTGAAATGGATTTGTGCTAATATAGTGGTACAGTTAATAATAACAGCTAGAATATAAACGTATAGGTTATGCATTCCTTTTGTACGGTTGTTTTATTGTTCTCGCTGATAGTCTATTCTGTTGTTGCAATATCTAATAACGCCTACAATTGATGCATATGTGCATTTATAAATTTTCATATATGGACACATATACGTATATATATATATATCAAGGTTGTAAGGATGCTATTACCTACACATGTAACTTCTCCTTATCTCCACAAATTTTGTAAATTTTCATTAGGTAAGTTTTCTTCGAGATTTGTTTTTCCGACGACAAAATATTAAGAGGGTGTTACATTTTTTAGCTGTAATAATTTCAATAGTAAAATTCTCTTTTAATAGCTCTTTGCAGTGAATTCGTCGTGAGAATCCCAAGAATTTAATTGAAATGCAATTTGTATTGTTTAGGATGCTAATAATTTCCTACATGTGTTGCTTAAGTACATCGTATTCGTGTAGATACTTTTACTATTTATCTACATAACGTTTCTATATGTGTTTGATATACATTATTAATTGGTAATTCATAAATTAAGACCGGCGATAATCTATTGATTGTGACATTCAATAACTTCCCAACCAATGCCACCTAGTTTTATAACATCATCCAGTTCTAGTTTACCATAAGCTTTTGGAAATTTGTGGGTATTTTCACCTTGAACAACAAGAGGAGAAAAAGAATCCATGGCACCAGTTTCAACCAATCTTAAAATATTGATTCCAGAGACATCATTCTTTGTTTTGTCTAATAAAATACCTTGAACATATCTACCAGTGACAATGACTAAACCTTCCCATTTATCAGATGTTTCTGTTCTTAAAACAATTGATCTAGCAACATCATTACGTTCATTAGAAGCTAAGACAGTTTCTTCATTAGTGGAGCAATCAAGAGGTTGCCATAGTTCCTTGAATGAGACACCTTCCTTGTCCTTACCATTTGGATAGACAATACCATGTTCTAAGATCAAACCAGACTCCCAGCTATCCCATTGAGTTTCTACAACATCACCAGCTTGGCCGTGCTTTCCAGCTAGATAACTGTTGGTATCAATCCAAAAATTAAAGTCCTGTTTCACACTAGTTTCAGATAATTTGGTGACCTTGACATCTTTGTTTGTGCATGCAAAGGTCCATTCAATTGGAAACTTTTCTTCTTTTTCGCCATTTGGCTTGGCGAAAGGTCTCACTGAAATACAATGGCCATCGTTTGAAACAGAGGAGTACGTAATAGTTCTTTCATTCATGGCATCGCCAACTTGAAATAAAACTCTTTTTAATAGTCTTGGCATCTTTACTTTTAATTACTAGGTTTTCTGTCTATTTATTTTTCTTGAAAAAAAATTCAATTGGTAGTCAATTGATATATATTGTTTTAAAAGTTGTCGTTTTTCTTGTTATTATGGCTATTTAAGTCTATTTATAATTATCATATTGCTCGTTTGCAATAAGGAATGAGTGAACTTATTACTAATTCAATAATTAAAATGTATATAAACTTGAAAAATGAGTGTCATGTATTACGAGGCGTATATTAAATCTTCTAGGTTCAAAAGTGGTCAAATAATAATCCCGCTGAAAAGTGACTTTAAACCAAGTAATAGTATGACACTGTCATTACTGAAGACGAAAAGTTAATAATGCTGAAATGTTTTTATTGAGTATATAATATTTAAAAAGAACTAATTGTCTAACTCCAAATTAGATAAATATATAGAAATAATTAAACTGGTAGATATTTGCGCTTTGATATGAATTCTGATGTAAAAATGCGTTATTTATATTTTATTCTTAAGCAAAATTACATTGATTTGGGTATAATCTTTCAGTTAGTGGACTTGGGAATAAATTATTTTCAATTAGTCTTCTTACATCCCATTCAATGGTTGATTCCGTTTTGTAACACCAGAAAACCCAACCATTCCTTAATTCAAAAGCATCTAATTGTGCTTCAATGAATTTTCTAGTTTGAATCTTTCTTTCATCTGACCATGTGGAAATGTCTTCATTATTAGCACATGAGCCAATGTAATAAGAGCCAGAATAGCTACCATCAAAACGAGCACCAACACCTACACCATTTAGCCATTTAGCACAATCAGTTAATGCACCAGAAAATTCACCAGCGACAGTCCAATGTGTCTCAGTTAAGGTATCAGGACCCCAGTTACAAGCGTCGGTAATTTTGGCATCAAATGGTGCGCTTAATTCACCTGGAGAGAAGACATGGTAATGATGATGATCAATTACAACACCCCATGCAGTTTCAGCTGGGTTTAGAAAGTTATCCCAGTAGTGGAATGGTTGGAATGCGTCATGGATAATAACGACTTGGTTTCTTTGTAAATTATTTCTTATGTAATCATATGCTGGTAATAGATAATTGTTCTTTAATTTGTCCATATCAATAGAAGGACCTAATGGTTCGTTAATTAATTCAATACCAATAACAGTTTCTAAATATTCATCTGTAGAATATTTTTCTAAGATGTAATCTAAAACTTCGGTGGTTACAGCTAAATTAGCATCATCCAAAAATTGAATGGAATCTCTTAAACCAGAGTTATCGAAACCATTTTGAGAACCTGCAGCACCGTGTAGATCGACCCAGACCTTTAAGTTATATTTAGAAGCCCACTCGATGGCCTTATCTAAATAAGCTTCTTGTAATCCAGTGACATATGGATCGTTGTCTAGAGTTTTGAAAGCCCAGTAACCAATTGGAAGTCTAACCATGTTAAAGCCTAAGTTGGCGATATCTTCAAAATCCGATTCAGTGTAGAAGGTTTCCCAATGGTTAGTTAATCTTTCTGTAGCAACATCCTGACCTAAATATTGACAGTAATGATATTCATCAACAGGAATGCCGTTATCGTTATCATTATTAGTGCGGAATGCTTCAAATAGTGATGGAGTAATATATGGTTCTAAAACTAACCAACCACCGATATTTAAACCACGTAATGGTTGACCGAAGCTATCATAATCAAAATAACGCTTCCTATTTTGAGGGTGAACAAATTGGATGTCATTCTCATTTTTTTTTGGAACTGGAGAAGACCAGACGCTGGCTATTAAAAACAAGAAGAAAGCAACGAATGTTATTTGCATTGAACTTATAATATATTTAGATAGTATGCTATGAAATAATATAATATACGGAACTGCTTGATTCCCTACTGTACTGTTGTTATTTAGTCTAGATGTTACAAAATAATTAGAATTGCTAAGAGAACAAAGAAAAACTCTTGGTCAAAAAGTTTTAGATGCTTTTATGTTGAGAATTAAAGCTATAATGCTTCATTGACGATCCCATTATATATGTTTTCGTATGTCAGTGATTCTTGTGTTTGATCTATTATAATTGTAGTAATGTATCTCTCTTTAAGCAGAACTGAACGACGTAAACCAAATTTATAATTGGAAGCACTATTTACTAGTGAAGTTTCTGAGAAATCAAGATCTAAAAATACCATAATACTACATCATAAAATTAAGCTGCTGGAAAAATTACTGAAATGATACAAGAATTAAATATTGAAAATATTAAATTTTAATATCGAAATTAGGAATAGATTCGATAAGACTAAGTATTTTACGAACAAATGCCACGATGGACTAAATTGACTATTGATTATGTATATTTAAATATAAATATATATAAATGTATATTACGTTGATTGCCTTCCTACACGATTACTGTGTGTAACATGAATAAAAATTGCAATGAATAAGATCATACAATTTTTCATAATTATTAGGTGTTCTGATTTCTCCATAATCTTCTCTATGTTTGTTTATTTACCATTAGATCAATTATCGTGTTATGAATTAGTTTTGAGAATAAAAATTTTGTAACAGTGATAGAGCTTTGCATGGCTGTTAAACCTGCTCGAGTGTTGGAAGTTATATAATGCAGAATGTTTGAACAGAAAAGTAGTAGAATGAAATAATTTATTAGGACCTAGCGATTTATTAAGATTAATTTTTAGAGTGGGAAACTTATAAAAATACATGATAACCTGCGCACAGATTGCCGATAAGAACTTACTCGGTACACATTTTAGACCAGAAATGTACAGGAAAAGATCCACAATCGTACATTGGGGGTATATTTTTGTGTGTGCAGAGAATTGAGCGTACCAACTGTAGGAGATTTCAGGAAAGGTGTTCGCAGCCTTCTCTGTATGGAAAATACACATTGTTTATAAATATATGGAACAGATATTCATTAACTACAGGTCCTGTAAGGTATTATCCTAAAATACTGTGTCAGAATTTTTAAGAGGACTCGTAATATTGAGGTTCCACGAAAAATTACTCTCAAACCTTGGCTACCTATATTTTGCAATTAACTGAACTTTTTCACGCACAACTAATTAGTGTTAGTAATTGCTGCGGTCTTTCATACGAAGAGGTGTGAGGACATTACTCAATTATATTTGGTATGTTACTTTTTTTAGTTACAACTATTTGTGTGCTTTGAGCGTCAAAAAAAAATAAAACAGCTTGTCGCCATCTGCAACGCGAATATATGAAACTTCCTAATATGGTAATTGTGACAGTGATTCTGTTAATATGAACACATCGCTATCACGTTTTACCGATGTGTACCAAAAATAGTAACAACATTAAAGTTTTTACCACGCTGATACACTTAAACGCAGAGTCCGTATATATACTCTGATAGCAAACTCAAAATTCGTATAAATAGGATCAGTTAGATGTCTTAGATTAGAATCGATTTCAAACGTGTAGCAAATGATCCATGTAATTGGCAATATCCTGAAGGTGTCAATTAGCTAGGCCCTGTGTGATTCTTGAAAACTGTATAAGTTATGTTCCTTCATGTGCATAAAATTACAAATAAAAATGTATTTTTACCAGAATGTCAATTGGTAGTAAAGGTCGGGGTAATCTTTGTGAATGGTTATATGAATATAGAAACTTGTAAGGATCTTGACAGGACTTATTAATATTGAAATTAACTTTCTCTCATATGTTTTACGAACTGATAATAGTTGACATTAATTCCAAGAACAGACTGATAAAACTAAAAAAAATTTATGTTTCTTTCTTTATTTTTACTTTCTTGATACATTTTCAAGAACCGTCTAAGAGAGAGTGAGAAGTAAGAAAAAATCATTAAAATTTTATAAATTATTGCTCTAAGTGTTCATTATTTGAAATCAACTCTATATAAAGAGTACATAAATATATATCAACATAGCCTAGATACCAAAATTACCGCTCCTTATGTCATTGTATAACTGTTTTCTACCTTTAGTTTTGTTCAAATTTGCACTATGTAATTTGTTGACTGGTCCAGAGGATGGTGGCAAAAAATTATTATAAGGTTGCCCATAAGGCTGCCCCTGTGGTACAACACTCATATGCTTTGTTCTAGTAGCATTTGAAAGTGGAATACTGTCAGGTATAAAACCTTGTTGAGAATGATTCTGAGGATAGCCCTGTTGCGAATAGTCCTGTTGCGGATAACTCTGTTGTGGATAGCCTTGTTGCGGATAGCCCTGTTGCAGATAGCCCTGTTGCGGATAGCCCTGTTGCGGATAACTTTGTTGTGGATAGCCTTGTTGAGCATGAGGTTGTGGCAAATAACCTCTTTGAGGGCCTTGTTGTGGGTAGCTTTGTTGAGGATAGCTCCTTTGAGAACCTTGTTGAGGATGGCCTTGATGGGGAAGACCTTGCTGAGGAAGACCTTGCTGAGGAGGGCCTTGTTGAGGAGGGCCTTGTTGAGGAGGGCCTTGTTGAGGGTGACCTTGTCTAGGATGGCCTTGTCTAGGATGGCCTTGTTGAGGATGACCTTGTTGAGGATGACTATGCTTTTGATTAAAGCTATTTTTGAAATTACTACTTTGTACAGCATTCTGTTGGAGATTGTAATGTCCATTATTTTCTGATTGATTCTTTAATGCAGTTAGATTTACGGTAGGATCAGTTATCGATTGATCATTATTATTTCCATCTCTATTACCACCAGATTCTTTATCTAATTGCCTGGGATGTTGATTATATGGGTATTCTGGAGAAGGACTTTTGCTTATATATCCTGAATTTTTATTAACTGTCAAGCTTTCGTTGCTTTGCATTTTTACCTTATTGGTTTGGAACTCCGGAGCAACGTTCTGATTACCATTCCGTAAATTAATATGAGATAATGATTGTCCTTGTGCGGTATAAGGTTGCAGATTTTCTTGCGGCAGTTGATTCCTTGTGGGGGATGAAGAATAGCCTCGAGGAACTATATTTCTAATGGGTGATTGAGAAGTCCTATTAGATGGACTAACTCGAACAGGTAAACCATACTTATCTTGGCTATAAATATCTTTTTGAGGGGACCTAGAAGTTTTGTCAGGGGTCGAATTATTGATATATGATTGAGAATTTCTATTTCTACCTCTTTCATTCATCTCAATATGTTCATTATTAGTATTAGGAATATTCATAGTGGCTACAACATTATTATTTGATGAAAAATTACTTTCATTATTGTGTGAAGCTGGTTTGTATTTATCAAATTTTGTCAATGTTTCAAAAGTTTCATTTTCAGTTCTAATGCTGTTAATAAAGGTTGGATTGTAAACATCTAAATCATCAATATTTTTTTCAGTTTCATCAGTCTTCAAATTAATCATATCTTCGACCATTCCTTGTAATTCATCTATTGTATCCGAATTACGATCTCTAACTGAACTCTTTGTTTCCAATATTGTTTTGTCTGGATAATTTTCTTCCAATAACGTACTAGCATTTTTATTATAATTAACATAATTACTATAATCACTTTCATCTATATTAACCTCAGTATCATCAATAGTGGGTAAATCGATTTTAAATCCTGTGTCATCAGCCTCAAATTCAGGAAGTTGATAATTAGAACTATTCAAAAGACTGTACTGACTGATAATTCTATCTCCTTTAACATCATTAACCTCTTGATTAGTTTTACTTTTATTTTTTCCTCTATTATGGTTAATATTTCTCTGATGATTGTCCTCTTGCTTGTTATAACTGTTGTTTAGATTTATATTATCATGCTGCTCTATATTTTTTACATTGATTGTAGTTTTATGAACTTTAGGTAAATTTTTTGATTTATTGGATTTGTTGCTACTTACAATTTCAATTGATGCCTTACGACTGTCCGTATTCTGTTTACCCTCTTCACTTGAACTTCCATTGCTTTTTTTCCGTAAGTTATTTAATGGATTCCATTTGGAAATCTTTTGTTCGATTGAGTGTAAGTTATGCCTTCCATGATGATTACCATTGAGTGCATCTTTGGAGATGACTGTATGATAAACACCATTGCTTGAATTTGAAAATGTTGAAATATTAGAGGCATTTCTAATTTGGGATATATTTGATGATTCATCTTTTTGAAAGTTATCGTATTCACTGGTGCTATGATTTTCAATATCATAAGTTTCCTCTCTCTCGACTTCTTCATCACCATCTTCTGTTATATCTACATATGAAATTGCGTTAATATCACATTCTTGAAAAACTACCCATTTTTTAAATCCATCAAATTCAAATTCTAAAATTAAAGATCTGCCAAATAATCGTTTTTTTTCAGCCGTTTCTTCATGCGAAATAGAAGATAACCAGGTCCAAATAAAATAATCATCAATGTCAATCCTTGTTATTGCTATTTCCTCCTTCAAAACCTTATCCAAGTCAGATAAACATTTTTTATTAGCCCAACCTGCTTGAAATGTGGAATGTTTCGTTTGAATTGCTTTCATAATTCTCCTAGATTCCTGGGACATCTTTCTGCTTATTCCTTCCACATTATTTTTTTTCTTAAATAAAGATTTTAATAAGGCATAATCTTCACGAACTTGGAAATTATCTGGATTTGTAAAATCAAGAACATCATTACATCTTTCAATCAATTGCCATGCCTTTTTTGAAAACTGGTTCGTATTTAATGTTACAACAGGTATTGTCAATATTGTACTTGATGAGTATATCGATTTTTCAACATTTGGTGGATAATTATTATTTAATAGTAAATTCTTTAAAGTTTTCGGCAGATTATTGTTAGAATTCACTGTATCATTGTCAGAGGGTAAAAAACTTCTTAAAAATGCTAATAGCAAGTGAAACATGGCATTTGCAGCTGGCATCCATTGTTCTATACCATCTTGTATCGATCTATCGCTATATACCGGAAATTTAAAATCTTCGTTTATTTGTTCAATATTCTTTGGAAAATGCTTGTTATTAAATCCCCAAATAGCACACATTTTAGCTATTTTTCTTGCACTTAATTTATTCACACTTGAATTTGAAGATATTGTTACGATTAAATCCAAAAAATCATACACTATTGAAGCATGATTGGATGAGGTTAAGCATTTTGGCATAATTTCTAAAAATGCTTTCTGTGGATATCCCAAATATTTCTCTCTAGCTTTAAATTCTAAATAAGAATTCCAACCAATAATTTCACCATTTGGTAAACGACACCAAATGTACTTTAGAGCTTGAAATAATGTGAAGCAATCAGTATTTGCCACGATTTTTTTAATTGATTTAGTTTCTGTAATACTTTTACCATGTGCCATTGGAAATAATTTATTTAAAAATTTTAACAATTTCTCATTTGTTTGCTCTTTCCGAAAAGGTATAAACAAATATTCTATATCTATACCTTTTGTTTTTAGTTCGTCTGTAATTAAATGAATTATTACTTTGACATTTTCCCTTGCAAATTCATGATAGAACTCGAATTCATCGTCATCACCATCATCGTTATTATTATTACTTTTATTTTTCCTGTCAGACTCATTCGTTGGAACCGGTAGCTTTGGTAGTTCTCTTGAATTCATAATTGGTACATTATATAACACAGATGGCTTAAATGTTTCAAGTATAAAAACTGCCTATTCTTTATATTCTTATGTATTGTAAAAATAAAAAAAATTTAGTTTTAAACTTTTGGGATTTTCTTATGAACTTAACAATCAAACCCAAACCGACAAGCGATGGAATTTTTTCTGTCTTATTTTAATATTTGATTTGTAACCAATTTTCAACCCAAACTATATGTTTGAAATACGAGCAAGGTTAACAAGTATCCTAACTACAATATAATAAATATGCTATTACTCTATGGTCACTATTACTATTATTAAGCATTTCCTATCATGTAGATGATTATAATTAAGTTCCATCCATTATTAGTATCAAAAGATCTTTAATTGATTTTGTTATTAATTTTTTTTATTTTCAAATTTCCTAATTGCATCAAAATTTGAATGAACTCGTTTATGATGACTTTTTTTGAAATACGTAGCCAGGAAGACAAATATTTTTCAATTGTCTCTGGAACGAGGGTGCCAATTGTCATTATATTTTAAACTGTCGTTTTATTGTTTACATTTATTTACATAAACAACACTTTACATTGATCTAAATATATTCTACCGCAAGTATTTAGAATATATACAATTATTCTCGTAAAAGAATTATTTTGTAATGCTTTTTGGACATCTCTAAAGTCAATTAATATTATTAAATATATTTATGAACTCTGTAAAAAACAATATAAATATTTATTATCGTATTTTTTAATAGGATTATACTGACTAGCAGTTTGTACATATATATGGATATACATATTTTAAAGTGAAGGTAAAAAACAAGCAGTCTCGAGACCACCTACTATTTTTCATTTGTTTTTCCCTTCTAATTATATATTCTTGATAGAAATTATTATTTTTGTAGTTATTGAAAACTATGAGAACGAATGACTATGCTTGTGTAGTAAATTGGCTATTGGAAACACAATTTGACTATAATATTAAAAATTAAAAATTAAAAATTAGGGTATCATTAATGGAATGTAAAAGGAAAGAATCATAGAATCCTCAAAATCTAGTTTGAATAATAAAAAGTTTAAATTTTGAGTGATTAATAAATGCTGTGGATAAAGAGTATTTTGATTTCATCTGCTCAAATGTATCTCTCGTATCGATGATAATTTGGATGTAAATTGTGCGCTTTTAAGCTGACGACAGTTGCTTTTCAATGTCATCATTTTCTTTACCTTGTGCATTTACATCATACTCTTCATCTGAGTAGTAATAATAATCCTCATCGTAGTACTCATCATCATCTTCATCATAATAGCCCGCCTTATCGTCGTTGTTGATGTTTGTGGAAGAGTTTTTGTAGTTCAGTAAAACAACCACTATCAAACCGATAACGAACAATAAAACAAAAAAGACAATAAACCAAATAATGAAGACGGCTATCAAATTATCCAATGGCTCTGCATCGAATGTTTTTTGAGCCGAATCGACTGCAACGTTTGCTGTTCTGCTATCGAAGCTGCTTAAGTAAGAAATTGTATCAGATACAGTCTTTGAGATAGTAGAGAAAATGGTTGGGTTTTCATTTAAAACATGTTCAGTGTCAGTTACCATTTTTTTTATTTTGCGCTAAGCGATTAAAATTAAGTATTAAGGGCGAATTAGTGGGGAGGGAGCGTAACTATATTAAAAGTGTACTATAGTAGATTGTATCGTTTGAATGTATATATTCTTTCTTAAATTTCTTACCTGAAGATACTTTAGAAAAAATTCACAGAGAGTAATCAAACGTAATTAGTCAGTGTATATGATGAGCTTATTCTCTAATCAATGATCACAAGTAATAGAATTGCATTTTTTGAGAACCAGACAGAAAGAACAATTTCGGATTGTTGTATGGATAACAATGTATATATATATGTTTCTTTCATTTCTGTTGTATGTCATGAATGCGATGATGAATATGTGAACATGTATGTATGCATTAATTAAGAATCAGTAATTTTATTTGTAACATTCCCTAATGAGGTAAAATATGTGTTAAATTGGTGCTATGCAAAGAATCGCTGACCAGAAGATTCAAAATTTTTTATCTTTCTCTCTCTAGTTGTACAGTGAACCCTCATTTCGGTGGTTTTTTCCATCTCCGAGAGCATCTCTGGAGGGCCAACTTGCCACCGCAGGAACATGACCGGGAGCCTGTACGACTGCGAGTAGAAAATCGAGGTAGCAGAATGGGGAAAGCAAAAGAGATAGAAGAATATGCATGGACGGGTAATATGATACATTCAATTTGGTTACCGCTTTTGTATAAAAATCACAATTGAGATAGAGTTAGTGATGCGGATGTTGGACTGGACAAGGTTCTGCTGCCTTATTGCTCCGTAGAAGGCAAGCGTAAGACTAGGTTGCGAAGGAATGGACTGAGACACTGCGTTGATTGCTGTTTTCTTTTTAATTTTTGATTTGTATTTTTTAACGTTATGGGAAATGTTAAGAAGAGTTTTGGGTTTCGAAAACCGGATAAGAACCGTAGGTTTTGCTCCTGTTCTCTGATTCATATTCCGGTTCTCCGGGGCAATGAGGGCCAAACAGTTTGACTTGGGGCTAGCACAGAAGTTGGATGAGAAGAAAGAGAACACCTTTGCAAAATTTCTAATTTTTTTTTTTTGTTTTTAAGCAATATATCCCTCTCATTCGAAAAGTGAATACTCAAAGACACTCGGAGCGCTGGTGTGGAAACGGTCGGTCCTTAAGAAAAGTCCGAGGGTACTATCCATATCCCTAGTTTTTGAGTCTTCGGTTGTTGTTTAGCTGCTTCAACAGCACACCGGAAGGTACAACCAATATGTGTGCATATTCATACTATTGGGTTGTTCATTGGCAGGTCTTTGTTCTCTTTCGCGGTCACGGCTGCAAGAATTTTGAGGGATATTTTGATCTTTTTTGCTCAAAAATGCATAGAAAGCGCTCACTAATATCATCAGCGCTGCTTGAAAAATCAAAAGAAAGCTCTGTTGGGAACGTAAATTAGGGTTGCATAGCATGTAACAACCGCTTATTGCTGACATCGAACAGATCACGGCAGACGGATTTTTTAGAACGGTGGTATCAATCTGTTTTATTTCTCGTTTGTCCTAAGTTGAGTTCTTTGTAACTATGCAGCCGTTCATGTTCTCCTCAAAAACTGTATCACCTGGTGAAGGAATCTGAAAGACACCCGAAATATTAAATTAAGGGAAGTGAACAAAGAAGAAAGAGCGAAAGTGGCGACAAACTGAGTATCTAAATCACTGTCACGTGCCTGAGATTTAAGTTTATGTTTCAATTTTCAAGTTCTCGTATTCGAAGTCACGTGCCTTTGGATATTACAAGAAACAAACAAGAGCATCGAATGAGAAGATAAACAAGACACTAGTGATCTGAAATGCAGTCGGATGCAAGGCGTACATGGTGCGATCTTACAAGCAGCGTTGACCTTCTATTAAGTTGTGCTACTATTGTAGATGCAAGAACTCTCTGCAGTGCATTAGGTCAATTCTGAATCACAGCTAATTGGTTTTGTCAACAAACTTTGCCGCCGGACACACGCCCCATTGTTGGACTACATAGGTAGATATTACTGATGAGCGATTCTTCTTCATTTAGCCAGAAAAAATTTGATAAAATCGATGATGCTTTGAAATTTGTAAATGAACAGCTGTCATTCAAAGGATACTTCGCTGCTCCTAACAATTTGGAAAGTGCATCTTCAACTAGCAAAATATCAATAGAGCTAAATAATTCGATCAATGACAACAAATTGATTATAAACACAATAAACAAACTTTTGCAAAGTATAGGTGCAAAAAATAGTCAGCTAGAGAAAATCAACCTTGAGAAAAACAGTCTCCAGGACCGTCTCGATAGGAAAAATGAGGAAAATAAGTATATTAGGGAACAGTTGAGCCAGTTGGAGAGAACAAATGTCTACAGCAGGAGTGGTTCCCGCGTACAAAAACCAATTCACAGCAAGAAACAAACCTCGAGTGAGTCAAAATATAAAAATGATTTAGCTACAATGCAAAAATTTTCGAAAATTAAAATTAACAAATTGCAAAATACAATTGATGAATTGAGAAAGACCTTATTATTAAATAAAACAAGGAAAACCAATTCAGGTACCAATGATATAACTTGGAAGATAAACAAAGATATAACTACGAAAGAACCTTTAAATGATCCAGAGAATGAACAAGACAATATCTACAAAAAATATCATGAACTTGTAAAGCTACGGTTGGAGTTAATAAAGTTTTTAACTGTTGTAAATAAATTGACCTACCAAAAAAATATCCACAATTTTACAACACTTCAAATAGATTTTGATGATCCATCAAATAACGATGAAGTGAATCACGACAATACAAAATTTTGTCTGGATAATTTTAAATCTGACCCTGAAGTATATGAGCTGATAGGCGATTTTATAGAAATTATCAATCTAACAAATAAAGAATGCTCGAACTAAGCCCATACCTTATATAGATAGACAGTTTATAGGTGTAACCAAGAGTAAGCCGTTTTTATTGATTGGACAAGACGGATTTTTATGCACAATATTTAATTTGCAGTAACCCGGAGTTTTGTTCTGTTCATCGCTCGCTTTTCCAATATTGACAAATGTAGTAAAGCGTTTAACTTAACACACAGGCATACATAAGCATAATGTTACTGTTTATCTAGTTCATATATGTAATATCTACTCGTATCAGAAGTACACCATCCAATTGAATTGAAAATTGTGTGAAGTTTTTTCTCCATACTAGGCATTGAGTTTTAAAGTAAAAAACGAGACAGCAGGTATATTACAGGTACACTTTATCTTTTGCAATGTATACCGATCTAATATATAATAGCAACTCTAAACTAATCTCATTGGATGCGTCAGTTGACGTTAGTGATCTGAGTGATGCAACCAACATTAATGTAAGACAAATAAACAAGCTAACTACATCCATCATTGGTGAATCTAATCCAAATTTTACACCTAAACCAAATGACAATTTATCCAAAATGATCAAATCGATGTTTGAAACAGGTATTAAGAATTTAAAACAAAATAAAATGCAAGAAGCATTAAAGAACATTTCCTTAGCTTTGGAAATGTCTCAAAGAAAAAGGGCTCCTTACGAGGCCTTTCAGATTCAATTACAGGATATGCAGTTTATGTTACGTCAAAAAATTGATATTGAGTTAATACTAGGTAAAAATTTAGACGCCATTGAGGATCTTGATATGCTGTTAAATACGGGTATGTTGGATCCTGAATTATTCCTAAGAAAAACAGATGCTTATTTAAAACTAAAACAATACAAATCTGCCATTTCTGATTGTGAGAGAGGCTTAAGTTTATTTCCAAATAACCCAAAATTAAGAGTCATGTTATTAGAAGCCAAGAGACGTTTTGCTGAATACAATGGGGATATATAATTGAGTGCATCAGTATATAAAAATTATAAACTAAAATAACACTAACTAACTTAAAAAATAATTTATAAATTAGCTTAAAATCGTTCTTAAGCCCTTAATATTTTTAGATATAGACTATTTTAAATATGTTTTATTCAATATATATGATTATAGTATTAATATTTTATTGTTGGCTTTGTCTACATGCCTAACTAGTTTGAAAAATTTTCAGCGAAATTTGTAGAGGGCGATGACATCAAAATTTTTGTTTTAATTTAGTGTTTTTTACTTCATATTTTTATAGTGGGACATTGTTGTAATAAATAAATCTTAATGTATATATATTTATGTGAATATACAGTTGCTTATTAGTATATTACCTTTATGAATAATGGTAATGTATTAGTAAGTTAGCAGTTTATATTCCTTAATTAAGTTTAAAATTTTTTACAAATTTATTGCAGTTGGAAAAAAACGCATCATAGCAATTGTTTACTTATACTGGAAGCTAAAATAAACTCAATGTCTTCATCTAATTTGTCTGCTTTAGCAAATGCTAATGCTGGAGGCAATATTTCTTCAGAAATGAATATTATGATTGATGCTTTTATTGCAAGGTTGAAGAGAAGACAAATCGAAGGATCCTATGCAATTGCTTTAGAAACTTTACAAATCTTGAAAAGGTTTATATCTGCAGTTCGTTGGTCGCATGTTAATGAACTTATTCAACAAATCAGAAATTTAGGTAATAGATGCGAGAAGGCTCATCCTACTGCTTTCACATGTGGTAACGTTATAAGAAGAGTTCTAGCTGTCATAAGAGATGAATTGGAAGAAGACTTCCGAGAAAGTCAACAACAGACTAGTATTCCTAGTACTGACACTATCCCATCTACTGTTGCAGAACCAATGATATCATCCATGTTTAATCTATTTCAAAAACCAGAAGAATCACAAAAACAAGAATCTAATAAAGGTAATCGTCGTTCTCAAAAAACTAAAACAGATTACAGACAAGTTGCCATTCAAGCGATAAAGGATTTGGTTGATGAAATTACTAATATTGACGATGGTATCCAACAGATTGCTATTGATTTAATCCATGATAATGAAATCTTATTAACTCCAACACCAGAATCTAAAACTGTTCTGAAGTTTTTAATTAAAGCAAGAGAACGTAACAATAGAAAGTTTTCCGTTCTAGTAACGGAAGGATTTCCAAATAATACAGCTAAAGCTCATGAGTTTGCAAAAAAATTGGCTCAACATAACATAGAAACTACTGTTATACCTGATTCAGCCACTTTTGCCTTAATGTCAAGGGTTGGTAAGGTCATTGTTGGTACAAAGGCAGTTTTTATTAACGGTGGTATGAGCACGTCTACTTCCGGTGTTTCTACTGTGTGCGAAAGTGCCCACCAGTTTAAAACTCCGGTGTTTGCAGTGGCAGGTCTATACAAATTGTCTCCTTTATATCCATTCGATATCGAAAAGTTCATCGAGTTTGGCGGTTCCCAAAGTGCATTACCAAAAATGGACCCTGAAAATAGATTGGATACATTGAATCCAATAACTTCATACGTTCCTCCAGAAAATATTGATATTTACATAACTAACATAGGTGGTTTTGCTCCAAGTTTTATTTACCGTGTAACATGGGACAATTATAAGCAAACTGATGTTCAATTAGAACCAGAGGTCGCCAAATCAATAACCAGATCTTAATGACAACGAACAGAAGACAATGACATTTATGAACCGATCAATGAGAATACATTGACTAAACATTGCATTATTCACATATATATAAATAATTAATACATTATTTGTATTATTCACTTCTTTTTTTTCTTTTTACTAACTCATTTTAGCAACAATTTGATCATATTTTATATTACCTATTCTGCCCTGTGCCTCGCTCGACCTAAATCATTTACATATTTAGGTCTTGAGCTGGATGTTTGATGAATCTGATGTTTTTTAACTTCACATCGAAACAAAGGGCTATATTAACTGACTTCTTTGAGTACGAATGCATCGACTTTTTTCCCACGATGTACTTTTTGTAATTAGAAGATCACACAGAACTCTTGCATAATTAAAAAATTTTCATGATTCTTATTATATTATTAAAATTAAATCATAATGCTACATAATTATTCTTGTTGATAAAGGAACCCCAATATAGAATATACTTCTCTGGCAGAACCTTTTATTTAACATATTTAAAGTTTGTTTCTTTCATATCGTCGGTGACGATAGTTAAGCATCTTACTGTTTTGTTGCCATAAAACATAGCCTTATATCAACAGACCTCAAACAAAATACCTGTAAAATTGTTACATTTACTCTTAATGTTAAACTCTTTTAGTGGGGTCGTTTATTAGAAATCATCCGGAATTTCATATTCTGTCATGTCTAGAAGACTATTAGTATTTGGGGGGAATGGGTTTTTAGGCAAAAGAATCTGCCAAGAAGCAATTAATAAAGGTTTTCAAGTTACTGCTCTTTCGAGATCAGGTTCCCCACCTTTGGTGAAAAATAGGAAGGATGATACTTGGATTTCCAAGACTAAGTGGGTTAGCTGTGATATATTTGATCCATCAACCTATTCACATTTACTTACTGATAGACCACATGTTGTTCATTCCCTAGGGATATTACTTGAAAATGAAAATTATAAAAAAAATGTTAGAAGCCCACTTGGAATTAGTTCAATACTTAATACATCGTTAACCCAAATGCCGAATCCTTTGCTTAAAAAGGATTCCAAATTTTCATATGAGTGGATGAATAAGAGGAGCGCAATTATCTTAGCTGATACTTATAATTCTATATTAAATAATAAAGAAAAGAATAGTAAATCCAATGACAATCTACCAACTTTTACATATATCAGTGCTGATAAAAATTTTCCATTAATACCTGAAGGTTATATACTTTCTAAAAGAGAAACTGAATGCTACCTTTTGAACACAAGAAACTGCTTTAGACCTATTATATTACGCCCAGGCTTTATGTTTGATGAAATAAAAGATGCTGTAGATACCAGAACATTGATACAAACTGGAATTGACATCTTGAACTGTGGTAATAAATGGCTATTAAATAATAAAGCAGATTGTGTAAATCAACTAATAAGACCCACCATATCTACACAACAGGTGGCTAGAAAATCATTAGAAAAAATTCAAGAAACTAATTTCAAAGGGATTGTATATTTAGATGAGTTATTAAAAAATAATATTTATCGCAGAATGATATAAACATACATAAAAACATCTGTAATTATTTATAATTGTGGAACTTATGATGATTTTAAATTGATATGAAATTTTCACAGCCTACACATTTTTCGCTTATTGATAAAATGTCATCTGTTAAAAGTGAACCTTAAATACCGAATCTGTTGTTAATAAAACCATACTTGAGATGCTTTAATTTACTACATTAAAAGAGAATAAATAATCGTTAAAAAATGCAGGTTGGCATAGGGATTGATTTAGGATCTAGTAGTGTTCGGGTTGGTATTTACGAGTACAAAAACAACCGATTGATTGATTCAGTTGAGAAATCTGTAAATTATTATTACAAGCAATCTTCAATTTGGACCTACACCCAGAAGAGTAAAGAGATATTAGGTGCTATATATGGTTGTTTTAAGTCGCTGAACTATGGCGCATATGAAATAATATCATGCGGAGTGTCTAGTACATGCTCAATGGTCATATGCTGCGAAGATGAATCATTAACTGATGATCATGATGTTATTTTTTGGATGGATTCAAGCTCTAGAACTGAAGCATCTTATCTAAATCAAAAATGTGATACAGATGTGCTGAATAGCTTAGGAGGTGGGTTTATCCCGGAAATGGCTGTTCCTAAGATAAAAAAATTTATTGATAATGTTTTTATTAAAGATAGTTTGGCCTCATATGAAATAATGGATTTGCATAGATTCATATCATATAATATAGCGATACAATTTGATTGGAATTACACTAATATACCTGATTTACCAAACATCAATGGCATTGCCCATGATGGTGAGGTTTGTGGGTGGAGCAAAACTTTTGTTGATAATATTCTTTGTTTACCAAATAAAATAAGAATAGGGCCGGAATCATACTTAAGCTCATCTAATTCCAAAGTTAATATTAAAAGTTGTATAGATTGTTATGCAAGTTGGTTTGGATCTTCGAATTCAAAATTTCAAGATTACCTATTTTGTGTTGCTGGGACGTCTGCTTGTTACCTATATGCCTCAATGAATAATGAAACTCCAATCAAAGGAGTTTGGGGACCATTTACTAACGTCTTGGGAAAAAATGTTGAATATTTAGTTTATGAAGCAGGACAATCATCTTCTGGTCACATATTAGAACATCTATTTGAGTCACACCCTGCTGCAAATAAGTTTCAAGATGTTAAACCATTTAGTATAATAAACAAAATAGAGGAAACGATTCAAGAACTTGAGCAAAAAAATAAGCAGAGCATTCATTTTTTAGCAAAACATAAATTTATATATGGTGATATCAATGGTAATAGGACGCCATTTGGAGACCCTAATATGGTAGGGACCATTGTTGGTGAAACTTCAGAGGTATCATTTTTAGATTTAGTTTTAAAATACGTTTGTTGCATTGAATTTATCGCTTTTCAAATGAAGACTATCATAGATATATTTAATGGTCATAGTTGTAAAAACCGATTAAAAGGATTCAGGATATCTGGTAGTCAGGCAAAAAATATAAGATTGCTAAATATAATTAAAATCATGAACCCAGAGCTAGAGATTTTAATACCAGAGGGAGATGTGTCGAAGATGGGCGTCTACGGATCATACCTGCTTGGAAAATCAGGGACAGAGAATTGCACTATTATTGACATAATAAAAAATAACAATGACAATAATACTGAAAAAAAATTTACAAATTTAATGGGATATTACTCAAATAGCGAAAAATTGAAAAGATTATTTGACATTAAATATGTGATCATTGGTGATTTGGCACTAACCCAACGAAAATATAGACAGATGATAGATGACGAGTTGACAAGAATTGGTCTTGCCTAATTCTATATGTAATTGATTAATAACTATGTACATATATTCAAAAATATTATAAATAATATACCCTTTATACTTTTTAGTTTCATAATTCACCATCCTCAAGAATCAACGTGTTATACATATGAGTCGCGGTACATTTCTCGCTTGCTTTTTAAGACATACGCCTTAAATTTAAATTCTATATAAATTTAAGATTTAAATAAAAGTCATCGATTTTTGTATACCCAAATACTTATCTCACAAAATGTGAGAATATGAAATATTAAATCTAACGCTGAATAAATGAAATTAAAATTGATAATAAACGGTGCAGAAGCTAATGATGATTATAAATTGCTAAAAACAACCATTAGTACAGTAACTTCTATAAGGAAGACTTTCATTTTGAAATTTAACAGTGAAAGACTAGTGATAATATCTACGCCTAAATCTTTATCTGTCAACAATAATACAGTTTTGCAACAAGATGCAGGCCAACTTTGGTGTACAATTCCAAAAGATGTTTTCAAGTTATATAATGTCAAGTCTGCTAGGGATTTGAATAATATTACTATGGAAAGTAGCAGCGATTCTTTATTAAACGTGTTTAAGAAGTATGATAGAGTAATAAACCAAGGATCATCCACTAATATGACTATTAAACTTCAAGATATGCCCGAATGGAACTTAAAACCGAATGCAAGTCCTGACTATGAAGACAACATAAGACCTAATCCTGTTTGTGCATTAGCTATCACATTTGAAGAAATAGTCAATACAAGTGGTGTAGAGTTTTCAACCATGAATAATAAAAATGATGTGATAGATAATACTACAACTGCAATAATGAACAATAGTAACAAGGTTATTATACATTCGTTTAAGATTCCAGTCAAGCTGCTATTTAAAACCCAAGTTAATCGAATTCAAGAGCCAATGATTAATTATGAAAACTTAATTATGTACAATTTACCATCGAAAACGGAAGAATTTGGTAGTAGGTTTTATAACTTTATGAGAAGAGTAGAAAGATATAGCAATGTTAATCATATACGACTACATGGGACTATTAACAAGAAGAGTAAGGTAACCGAAGACAACTCTGATAATTTAGCAGATTTGAAAATTATAATTAACGAGCTAGATTGGAATTTAGAGATTTGTTGGAATGGACCATTGAATTATAATTGTAATTTACAAGGAAATGATGAAGTTGATACATCTCAAAACCAACAAGATTCTCATGAAATATTAGATACGAATAACGAACAAAATCCTATTAATTCATTTGCACAGGGTCATTTGAACATAGAAAATACCCTTGAAGTTGAGAATAGTGCAATTGAAAGCTTGATGTTGCCAAAGTTAAATGATATAAATCCTAACAATGATGTTCGTGTGAATTATGGCATGGATGTTATTGCTAAAATGATACAAGAGAAGGAGGATGATGAATCTTTGGTACACGAAGTAATAATAAAAAGTAAAGATTGGAGAGTATGTAGTAAATTGTATAGTGCATTTGAGGAGGTTATACTAGCAATCTCACATAATGATTCCTGCGCATTTCATTGTTCATTGGACAGAGGAAGTATCGATACGGGCAATAACGATTCAGAATCCGAGCAACCTCGTGAGAGAGGTCAAATAATATATTACATGGCTAGGTCTAAAGCTATTTAGGGGTATTATAACAACAAATTAGTTAATTTAGCATATAGAGAACTAAAAATATCATTACTCACAATAAATATATTTCAGGTAAAATAATAATACCATAACAGTTCATAATTGATCTAAAATTCATTAAAGGTAGTGCTATAAAAAGATTTATTTAAAAATAGTTGACTTACACATAGAACTAAGCATTTGCGTTGGCAAAGTCTGAAATGAAACGAGATAAATTCTCAACAGTTTTTACTGATAAGGCATTATAGATAGATGCTCTAAAACCACCTACAGACCTATGACCTTTTAGACCAATTAGGTTTAGAGATTCAGCCTCTTTTAAGAATTTTTCGTCTAAAGAAGGATTCTTAAGTGTAAATACTGCGTTCATCTTTGATCGAACATGTTTTGCGACAGGTAAATTATAAAAATCAGAATGAGCATCTAAAGCTGAATATAATAATTCTGCCTTTTTCTCATTTTCTTTTTGCTGAGCTGGAACACCACCTTTAGCAATCAAATGCTTAAAAACAAGATCCATTACATGTAGAGTGAAAATTGGGATAGTATTGTAAGCAGAATTATTTTTTACTACTGTTGGGTAGTATGAGGCAATTGGTGTAATTGGGATGCCAAACTCTTGTAATTGTTCATCAGTAGCCTTTTCAATGTTTTTTAGAATGGATTTTTTTATGATATAAACTGTCAAACCTGCTAGACCAATGTTTTTTTGAGCACCAGCCATAATGATACCATATTTCTTTATATCAATTTCTCTTGACAAAATGTCACTAGATAAATCAGCTACTAATTCAATATCATCTCTTTCAGTGATGCATTTTGGTAAGGATGGCCATTCAATTCCATGAACAGTTTCATTTTCACACAAATAAATGTATGAAAATTTGGAATTTTTAATCTTATCTTCCCATAAGGCTTCATTTGGAATATCTTGAAATTTATGTTGTTCATTAAAATCTCTTGAATCAAAAACAACCTTAGATGGTATATGCAATCTCTGTGCTTCTTCATACGATTTTTGAGACCAACTACCAGTTACTAAATAACCACCTGGTGCAATTTCACCAGTTTTTCCAAGATATGCGGCTGCCATGTTTGTAGCAATGGAGGAAAAACCTGTAGTACCACCCCCTTGAATAAAAAAAACCTCATAGTCATCTGGAATGTTCATTAGTTGTTTTAAATGCAGTTTTGAATCCTCTATAACTTTAGTGGCATCTTTAGAACGATGAGAAATTTCACCAATACCTAATCCAATATCATTGAAATTGATTAAATCCGCAGAAGCTTGTTTCAAAACCTCTGTTGGTAAAAGCGCAGGGCCAGCACCAAAATACTGTGGTTCAACTCTATCAATTGACATCGCTATGTATTTTCCTCGATTGAAAACAAAAATTATCCTATTTTAAACCAAATTTTGATTAAGGTTTGTCTTGCTATACTTTTCAAAATTAAGCAGTACCCTAACACTAAAAACTGATTAACTTATATAAAAACTACCGCTGGACAAGGCACCAACACTTACAAATAGAGATAAAGATTAAGTAAACAAATTTAAGGAGAGTTGGATTTATATACACAAAGAGACGGAATTTCCAAAGACAACAGTTATCTTCATAATTTTAGGATGACTCTTTTGAAACAGTGTTCGTATTTTATCTTACTGAAGACGTTTAATATTAAAATATTTGAAATTTCAATTTTTCATCAAGCACTAATTTTGGAATATGTGAAAACCGAAGGACAAAACCCGTACAAATGCCACCTCACTGCTTTGAATATGTGTAGGTTTTTATTATGCTACCATCAATACCTTTTTTACCTTTAAGTATGGAATGTATTCAGACATAGAGTGTTGTACTATATTAGAGATGTGTATTTATTGGGCGCATTTTATATACTAGCCTGTCTAACGTACATTTAGGTCGGAATTCTTCGGAGAAACCACATTTCAAATAATATTAGCCTTCCTTTCCTCACAGCTTTGCTATAATGACCTTCAAACAATCAACTGGCATTGCATCCAGCAGATTTTGAATTGAACACTAACACAAACAGCAGCATAGGTGCATCTGCATATGTTTCTACTTTGGTGGTTCTTGGAGAGGTCCCGTATCCAGCCAGCCTGCCCTGATCCAATTGGAAAGTACCAGGTCCTCTTATCAGACCGCTCGCTACAGCAGCCGTGCCCTCGTCTTTTCTCCGTATTATTATTGTAGTTTACTCTGTCCTTTACTGCACGTGAGCAGAGTGAAAATGGGCCATAAGTCACGTGTCGTACTGTCTCAAAAATTAAAAAATGCAAGGACTGCTTCAACACCCAAACATATTATCATTTTTCATTTTTTGCCACTGCTCTCTTTTTATCTTTTTTTCTTTTCGGCCACCTACGTTTCAGTCACTTAACAACCCGACGTCCGCCCAGCCTAGCAAAGCGCACAATGGTGTTTTCCAAGTGTAACTATTTTTTTTTCCACAGTGCCCCTTTGTAAATATCTCAGTCTGCGGACCACCATTTAACTTTTCAGCCTAAAATTATCCAGTGGACGGCCGAGCGCTGGTTTCTTCACTAGAGCTTTTTCCTCCTCTCACTTATCCCACACGATAACGCTAATCTTTTTATCTTTATCTGTAAAAACCATTTCGGTGAAGCTTCTTATCGCAATTTTGACTAATAATATTGTAAAATATAGCGAAGGGGCAAACGCAACCAGAAGGAATAGAATAATAATACATTTTCTCGCTACTTTCTTCTGATACTGCCGACAAGAATAGTATTGGAATTCGATACTACTTATTATCAAGTATCAAGTACATATTAAAATAAATAATAATATTATTATATATAAAACACTAATCAGCTGTTAGGTTGATTAAATTCACTTATTTTGTAATTAAGTAAGATCAAACAAGAACATATACACCTCAAGTTAAAAATGGTATGTACTATTTGTTGATAACTGAGCAGAGAAAAGCCAACAATATATTTGGATGGAAGTAGGCAGGACATCGTTGTGGGAACAGAAAGATATTAAATGATCAAATTCTGTAAAGACTGGGATACGGTTAAAGAAGCAGTGAGAAATTAATTAGATGAGCAAAATGTGTTTTAACTTTTACGAAGATGCTGCTTAGAGCATCAGTATTGCTGTTAATATTGGTTGCTTTACATGGACATTGGGCATTAAAGATGATACAGAACTACACCAAAAGACGAAGATATTTTTAAGCTTCCGCGAATCCTTATACTAATGAAAGTTTGTGTTCATGAATATCGTATACAAGAAATAACTTCAGCCATGGAACCGAACCTTGATGGCATGATCAATATTTTTTCTGATGAAAGCAGTGATTTACCTGCACTTGCTAAATATTGTATCACTTACATAACACAAATGATTGTCTTTGTGAAACTTTCTCCAAGTTATATTTGACATCTTATCAGATCAAGTTCATGAAAATTTTTACTAACAAGATTTGCTTTTTTATTGAATAATTATCTTTGCTGATAACATTAAATATGAAAGTACACTTCTATACAGGCTAAAGTTCACGGTTCCCTAGCTCGTGCTGGTAAAGTTAAGTCTCAAACTCCAAAGGTTGATAAGACTGAAAAACCAAAGACTCCAAAAGGTAGAGCTAAGAAGAGATTATTGTACACCAGAAGATTCGTCAACGTTACCTTAACTAACGGTAAGAGAAAGATGAACCCATCTCCAAACCAAGCTTAATTGATATTTTAAAGATGAAGATGAAATAAGCAAATATCAACAATACAAATATCAAAATCTATGAATTAATACCAAAATAATCAAGTTATTGAAAGTTTATTCAAGCCAATTGATATTTTAATGTTTTATTTCATTATTTTATTTTTACTATTATATAATTATATACATTAATCAAAATCAAAATATTTCAAGATTTTACTGTTCATTTCATTTGTAGATCGACGTCTTGATATCCTAGATATTTTGCTTATCAATGAAAGCTTAAGCACAATCTAAATTGTCTCTGTCACATTAGTTTAAACGTAACTTCCATAAAACGGCTTGCGATACGATGCCTTATGAAAATTTTTGGATAAAAAGTTCAAGTCAGGCAAGAATCATAATTGTCAGAACGACTTTAACTTATAATAATAATTTAACATCGTACAAAAGATACATGTACATTTATCATAATTGTCATATATTATAGACTTAATTTCAATGACAGAACAAAGTGAGAAACCAGTTAACAAGCAGGATATTAAAAATTTGTTAACAAAAATCAGGACTGATTTTATAGAACCTTATCAAAACAAAAATTTACATGAGTTACATAACATATCTTCAACGACTGATCTATCAAAATCTAATTCCAGCCCTATAGAAGAGTTACTAAAATTGTCAAAGTTAATTAAAGCACATGGAACTAAAGTTGGTATTATTTGTAATTTAGAGAAACTAAAAGATGATAAAAATGATAAGGCGGTTTTCACTGAAATCTCGAGTTTCATTAACACTTTATTTTATTTATTCAGTTTATTACCACTATTTTACAAAGACAAAAATGATTATTATGCCAAATTTTTCATTCAAAACCTAGATAAGGATATTTTGAGTCTATTGAATGCCTTATCGAAATTTGTTGAAGAACTTATCACAGCTTTGAATGAAATAAACTCTAATGAAGACAATTTAAATGACAGTTCAGAGGCAGCTTCTGATCCCCAAAATTTATTGCTTTCAATAGGTATGATATGGAGTGCTTGTGACAGTCTTACACTATTGTCAGAAAAAAATAGCATAGGTCTACTTTGTGACAACATACGTACTAGCAGTAAGCTTACCGATGATATCTTAATAGATATTGAAGAATGGCTCGAAGATCCTGTGTTAGGATGTGATATGCTTTTAGATGATAATGAGTCTGAAGAGGTCTCTGATGTGGATTCAAATACCGAAAAAGATGATGAAGCAATTGAAAGAATAAAAGTTTTTCTACAGAAGTGGCAAATAAATGTTAAATTGATTAGGTTGTTATTGACATCATTCATTAAATCTATTTCTCAATCATCTTCAAAGCAAAACAACGGGTACCAGGGATCTGCATTAGATAATTTACAGGCTCTACATACAAAAACCATAGAATATTTAGATGAACTGATGTCAGATGTATTTATGTCAGATTCTTCTTTTGAAGCTGACATGATGGATGATTTGATAGAACAGTTAAATGAGACTATAAGACATATGTTAAAGATCATCAAGAAAATAAACTCCACTGACGCTAATAAATCCAAATGGATTGATGTTTGGGAGAATAAATATTTTGAGGACAAGAAATAATTAAATTTAAACCTCTAAAATTATCTAAATAACGATTTTAACTTTAAACAACATATCTTGAAGTTAGATTTTTCTTAGGTTACTTAATTTTAAATGCATTATATTAGATTATACTTTTTATAAAAAATTAATACAGTTTTTATTGTTTGATTAACACTACCTGGAGGAATAAGAGGTCCTAATACTTAGACATACCCAGTTTTAATTAAACAACAGGTAGAATAACAATAAGGTCACCAATCATCCCCGTTATCATAATCTTCATCGTTACCCACCTTTGTCTTTCTCTTATTAAGAGCAGCAGCTAATGCATCAGCTAATGACGCTTGACCACCACCCGGTGCTGGGTTGGCGGATCCAGCTGAGGGAGGAGGAGCTTCCCCACGAGCTTCTTGTAATATCACCGATGGTTTGTCCAATTGAGATTTATCGACCTTCTTAAGAACACCTATGCCACCAGCATTTCTAATTGAAGCCAATAATGCATCCCTACCTGCGTCTCCGGTATTCTCATTAAATTGGCTTTGTGGTTCTTGGCCAGCAATCATCGGTGGAGGAGGAGGAACAGCAGACATCCCCCCAGTTGGCATGGCTGGTGGAGGTGGAGGTACGGGTACTGCTGCTTGTGTAGAAGCTTGAACAGGCATAGCCGGTGGAGGTGGGGGCGCAGGAACAGCATGCTGTGTAGGAGTTCCATATTGTACAGGTATGGATGCTGGTTGTGGCGCTCCAAATGTTGTCATAGGCATTTCTGGAATTTGGTGAGCAGGAGGTTCAGGCTGCTGTCCGAAATGATTAAAGGACGTCAAAGGAGGAGAGATACTTTGTGTAGGTAAACCTGTTGGAGGTGCTGTAGAAACTGGTGGAACAGGTCTTGCACCTTTTCTAGGCGGTGGTGGTGGTACTGGACCACGTTTGGAAGTAAGCGGTGGAGGAGTTGGTCTAAATCCTGTAGCTGGTGGGCCATTATTATTTTGTCTGTGAGGTGGTGGTGGTGGAGCT
>PPKD02000037.1:0-12367 GCA_003705985.2 Tetrapisispora namnaoensis | reverse complement strand
CAACAGCAACAGCAACAGCAACAGCAACAGCAACAGCAACAGCAACAGCAACAGCAACAGCAACAGCAACAGCAACAGCAACAGCAACAGCAACAGCAACAGCAACAGCAACAGCAATATCAGCAGCAAGTTCAGCAGCAAGATCAGCAACAAGGTCAGCAGCCGGCAAGTTATGTTATGAATGAAAAGGAGAAAAGGTTAGCTGAACAAAGGGTTAAGGAATTGGATCATGTTATGTCGCAAGGTGGAGGTTTCGTTAACTTTGTTGATCCAGATGGTAATATTATTGATGCAGATGAAGCTAAGAAAATTATATTAGAACAAGGTGGAAGTATTGGCAGTCTAGGGAAGACTGTTGGAGTTAGTACTAGCACCACATGGAATCCAAGGAATGATCCAGCAGTCAAACAAAGAGTCAAGGAATTTGAAGAAATAGAAAATGAAGGCCTTGAAAATAAAACATTCTTGGATCAAAATGGTAATCCATTAAAGCCTTCTGAAGTTAAAAGGTTATTGAAACAAAACGGTGCACGCATCACCAATGTACAAAGAACAACTTATAAATAATAGGATTTACTGAAAACATTAATTATTTTACTAATAAATGCTATGATATTTGTTTTATAAAACTTATGTATTTAAATAGAAGATATTCAATTTCATAACGTTTTCTAAAACTATAGATGCAATATATCTCAGTTCAATTTTGAGTATAATCGTTCTACACCTTACATGTACCCTAAATATATGTAGGTGAATTACAATTGAAAAGTTAAAGGATGTTAAATTAGGACTAGTGTCGTAATTTAAAATATATATATTATCCTTGATTTGTTTAAAATGTTTCTTAATTTCTAAATTCAACTATTATGTTTCCTGAAGGAAATATACTATCCTCGTCCTTTACCAATGTGCTTGGATTCAAACGTCTCCTTGGAACTGAGGTAAACAAGATGAAAGGGTAATGGTGTTCATAATTAATAGGTGGCTCAATATTCTCGGTAGATATACTGCTATTAATTTTATCTTCATTGATGAAAATTTCAACAAACGCATATATTTCTTCTATTGGCAACGTTTTATTAAATCCCCTGATAACTCTATTTCCATCTTCAAAACGGATTGCAACTTTACAATTATCAGCTACATTAGATGGTTCTGGGTTAAGTACAGTTTTTTTCCATTTTAACCATTGTAGATGTTTATCTCCTCTTTCTTGTTCGGCAACTTCTAACTCTCGCTCGTGTTCTCTCATCCTTTCTCTTTCCTGATCTCTATGTAAAGAATCATTGTATCGAGAATCTTGCTGTAGTTTGATAATTCTTTGAAGTTCTAGATTCTGCTTAGTTTGTCTTAGTTTTATTAGGTTAGGATGCTCCTTTGCTAAACAATTTCCCAAAGTGTTAGGATCCCAATGATATAATGGACCCTCAACTCGATATATAGATATAGAATTAAAAGATTCATTTAAAGATAAGCATCCTAAATATGGTAGTCGGCTTACCTTAAAACTGTTGATAACTTGTAATCCTTCAGAGCTTATGACATCAGAAAACCAAACAAGGCACTGATATTTTTTTGCCATATTTACGAATGGTTCTGTGCATAATATAGAATTGATATATTGTTCTTTGTTATCCAATAATGGATCATGTAAATAAATTATTGCAAATTTACATTGCTCAGTACATGCCCTTAACAACTCTGGATATGTTCCTTTGAACACTAGGGATGCTAATAAACCATCGGATGAATATAAGGATCCAAATGTAAATATGTCATTTTGAACTTGATTATTAGAATCTACTGATGCTGAATCTTTGGTTAAGGTTTCTATTAGTGTATTAAAAGTATATTCATAATTAGAAAATTTTTGATGTTGTTTTTGATAATAATTATACAGAAGTTTAAAAGGTCTTATTAAGTACATTAACAAAAATAAAATTCTAACAGTAAGATACAGTACAGCCATTGGGATCTTAATCCAAAGTTTGAGTATCTGAACTCTATCATCATTAGCTCCATTATCGTCATTTATCTGGCTATTGGAAGCATGTTGGATAGTATTGGAGCTTCTAGCTTCATGATTTAATGATTCTGAAACATCAACAAATGAGCCAGGCAACTGAGAATTAGAACTCGACTCTGTCCCAAAAATTTCAGCACTCGTATTCATAATATTCTTAACTTTATCAGCTGGTCCTTTACCAAATGTGATTTTTATTGTTAATATTAAGGTACACAATTAATAATGTGAGCCTTTAGGTTAGGTATCTTAGTTTAAAATAATGTCAAAATAAACCTTAAAACTTTTTGATAATCTTAAGAAAGCAAAGAGTATAACTAAAGGAATTTATATATATTAAACAGTATGAATAGTGATTAAACAAACTAAACATGTTTTAATTTTTATATAGTGAACTTGTTTTTAACATTTAGATATAAGATAAAGTTTATGATATCCCCGCGGAAATTATAGATCGTAATTAATACTGATGATGAACAGTATAATTATTTGTAATATAAATGTTACTAGCTATTATATATGCAAAACATTGCATTATATCAGTTAAACAAGAAAACATTATATCTAAATAATAGATATAATTGCTATATTATTGTTGAGATATTTTAATAGTACTCGTTGTGATGAATGAACTATGAATGAATGGGATTTATTAAATAAAGTTAAAGTTGATTTGTATTTGGACAGAAAAAAAAAAAATTGCTATAAAGTTAAACTTAATGAACTTAAAGAATTAGCACTTAAAAGCAATGATCCTACATTTATTTCTGCTGTTTTAGAGGTGAATGAGCATTTAGAAGATGTACCTGTTTCGAAACAACTTATTTGGAAATCATCACTTGTTCAAGATCAGTTTTATCCACCAATTAATATACATCAATCGGGAACCTTAACTTGGGGGAATGAGTTAGTATGTAAAATAAGGAGCAATGCATTGTTTGAAAAGTTCAATAATACGACAAAAGTGATAGTAAATGAGCTAAATGATACAATTCAGCAATCACCAGATATAGAAGATTGTTCTTTAATTTCTTCTCTAATCAATATTATGCAAAGAAATAATGATAAGATAAAAGTCAAACAAATAGCTGAAAACGTATTTCAGACAAATTTCATTTTTAATGGATCAACTAAAAGATTAGTAACCATTGACTTAAATCATGTACCTACTTCAGCTAATGGAACGCAACTGACGCTCCGCTCTCCCAAGTTGGACTTAAAAGTAATTGAACAAGCATATTTATTGACATTTATGGGCTCATATTCGTCGATTGGTTCTAATACTGCCATTGATACATATAGAATAACAGGATTTTTTCCTGAGGTGACTAATACTCGAACGTATGACATTTCTACATTAATAAGATATTATGAATCCCAATTGTGTTTACTTGCGCTTGGAACTAATTCCTCTTTGAAATTAAGTAAAAGTAAATTTGTAGCAAACCATGATTATCCAGTAATTGGCGCTAATAGAGAAAAGATGACTCTCACTATTAGAGATCCTCTCAATTCAAAATTACTTTTTGAAATTAACGAATCAGATTTAATAAATGTGTTCAGTCAAGTATATATTAACTGGGACACTAGTTTATTATTTAAAAATAATCAAAAAATAACATTTCGATATTCTGCCAATACAAGTAATACATATAACACCTTAGTGGATAAACCTATGTTTCAACTAAAAAACAATACTAAAAACGCAGAAAATATATGGTTACTCCTCGAAAAACACGTTACTTCAAGCAATTACAGTGATAGAAATATAGCATATATTCAAGAACTTCCCAAAAATATATTTAACTACATTGTAGAAAAGCCAGCAGGTACTGCAGACTTAGGATTACAGTTATTAAAAATAAAATTGTTACCCAAAGAAATTAAAACCTTCTTTTGTCATTCAAAATCAAGTGATACATTTACTTTACATATGTTATCTATTTCAAAAAATGTATTATTTAAGCGACTATTTGAATGTTCATTAAGTAAACAACAGAAATTTGAAATGATAGATTCAATTGATTATTTAAATGAAAATTATAAGACGGCTTGCTTCAAAATAAAATTACATAGTGAAATTGACACAGATGCCATTTTAGATCTGCAAGTAATTTCTAAAAAACCTGATACTAAGGTGCGATTTAATTTATGTCGTGTTGATGATTTTGAGTTAAAATTTCCCATTTGTGCTAATAATAAATTTAGCACACAAAGTTGTGCTAATGAAGGAGTGATACTGCGTACTAATATAAGCTATTTGTTGTACATTTCCTCTTTTGACTATTCCTTGGAATCAATGTATAAATTTATAATTCTTTATGGAAAAAGTATCGAAAAATTGAAAGGATTACGATTAAATTTAAAACCACATCATCCTCAATTCAACGGGATGCCATTTCAGTATACTCTGAATGTAGCTTGGGATGTAGGCTCTAATAGAAAAAAATTCAAAATTTTAACTCACTTGAAAACAAAATGTTTCATGAGAATTATTCCCAAATTTGATTATGATTTTACAAAATGTAGATGTAATATTTTTGATTCAGATACCCACCAATTTATTTATAACAATGAAATTTACAGAAATTTTGGAGCTGCAGGATTAGTTATATCTGATGTTATTATCCCTAGCGAGGCTACAGCAGAAGTATTGATTGAACAATTGACGACTCAGGTTGAATCCTTCCAGTCAAATAAACCAAAAGCCTTTTCTATATTAATTGGTGCCGAACGAAAGATCACCTTAGACGAAACCTAAATTAAAGAAACAAATATTCCTTCCCTTACTTTTTGACTACGGTACATAATTATAATTAATTATTTTGGATTAACTGTTATATTAATAGTAAGCAATTAATTTGATTTATATTTAATATACTGAAAAGTTGACTGTGATTTCGACACATTATTTAAAATTAAACATAATTTTTATTAATTGTTACATACTGGCATAATTACTGCAAATTAAGGAAAACAAGTGCTAAGGCAAACTGAATGTCATAAAACAATCCAAACTAGTAATGGGAAGTTGTGGAAATAACAATATGTTTAGTCTAAAAAAGTTTTTCAGTTGGCATATTTATGATAAGGTGATTGATTTGAATGATAATTTTATAGAAACTGTAAATTCTGTGGATTGGGATAATAAATGTGATTCCGTTGCTCAACCATTAGGCTATGCGCTAACCATAATATTTTTCTGTCTTCGACTTTGTCAAGACAATTTACTTAAACCGAGTTATGTTAATATATATAGATCAGTTGATGCATTTGATCTAAAAAAATCTCAAACATTCAGAAAATATCCCTACCTTGTGGCTCTAATTCAAGACACGCAAACAAAATTAATCAAAAATAATGATTGGTATTTTACCATATTGGGTTATTTGGATAAACTTTGCTCTTTATTGTTAGCAACATTGATTCTTCTAAATCTCACTATTGTGTGGATCACAATATTCAGGAGTAATCGTAGTTACCAATTTTATTCAACAAATGTTACATCGTCAAAAGATAATATTATTATTAGACCTCTGACAGATTTGTATAATGTAACTTATGATCCCCAAACCAACATTTCTATTTTTAAGCTATTACGCATATATTTTGTCAGCCTTTTTCAAGAAAATAAGGGATCGTCTACTTTAAAGAATTCTGAGAGCAGTTATTATTATCAGTTAAATAAATGGAATCCCTCTAAATTTCTATTAACACTGTTTTGTGCGTTTTCTCCTATATCTATAATTTCATTGTATTTGAGAGATGTAACATTAATTACACTATTCCCAGTTTTACTTCAACAATTAATTTTGAATTACATCATTTTTCATTGTTATGAAACTAGAATATCTGATGAAAGTATAATATATCAAAGTCTAATACAAGAAATGGAAAATAAACTGATAAATCCAGGGTTATCCAAGGAGGTTCAGGATGCTAAAGTTAGTGTATCTCCAAATATGCAAGAATCATTTTCTCAATTTTTTCCCACCACCACTGTAGTAAGAAATCAAATGTTCACTACCCATAACGTGGATGGGAGCAAACAAATCCAAAAATTTGATGAAGATACGAATTCATTTAAAATTGTCGATAATAAAACACTGTCATCAAAAAACATTCTGATACCTTGATACTTTGATATCTTATAAAATTAATGAATCAATGGATATATATGCATCATAAACTAAATACATAAATAATTAATAGCATTATAAAATGAAATAAAAACATAGCGCTGTAGGCAACTCCAGAAAAATAATTTTAATGACTAATTTTGATTACAATTTTACCTTTTGCTCTATTGGAGATTAATCTTTCCTCCGCTTTCTCAAATTGTTCAAATTCGTAAACTGAATCTATTACTGGTTCATATTGCCCACCTGCTATCATTTTCGAAGCTAACTTTAACCCTTCTGGGCTGTATGCCATCAGTAGACCATAGTTATAGTTTCTGAATATATTTAATTTTCTTTTAATAGAAGACCACGTAACAAAATCAGACCAACCCATAGTCCGATAATTGAACTTAAAATCACCAACAATAGTTAAAAACTGACTGTTGGTAGAGTATGGTTTCAAAACGGCATCCATTATTGGGAAATATACGTTAGTACCAGCACAATCTGCAATTAAATCAAATTTTTCACCGTTCAAATCATTCTTGATAATCTCTTTGGTATATTCTGGAACAGTTTTAGAAGAGTCATTGTATGGGATCAAAATATCATAACCAGCTTTTCTGTTATATTCAATAGAATTGGAATTACAAGTACCAACAACAGTCTTAACGTTGAAGATCATTTTGGCAATTTTGATTAAAGCGTACCCAACAGAAGTTGAAGCACCCACAACCAAAATTTTAGAATCTTCAGTGATTTTTTGATTGTTCTCTGTCAATAAACAGTAAGCAGTGGTAAAAACAGTGACAGATGCCGCATACTTATCAAATGATTCTTGAGAAAGTTCCTTACCATCGTTTTTCTCGATCACAGCTATTTCATCGCTCTTTGTAGGATTCACAATCAAATATTGGCTTGCTGCACCTTTACGACGACCAACGAAATCCAAATATTTACCAAAAACTGCATCACCGACATTAAAACTTCTCACGCTCTTACCAACTCTAACAATAACACCAGAATAATCACAACCATAAACCTTGTTGGATGAACCTGATATTAGGGGAATAGACAATCTCTTCAGTATATTGTCAATGGGGTTGATTGCAGCAGCGTGTACCTCAACAACTATTTCATCTGCACTATAACAGCTATCTAAGTTAATATCTGTACTAGTTATAGTTAGCGGTGTGTCACGGTTGACATAAGTAATAGCTTTATTTTCAACCATCTTTATTTGTATATTTCTCTGCTCCTTTTGAACTTTACTTCGAATGATTTCCAGAACTAATATTTGGAAAAACTAATTGGTAATCAGTACATAATGAACTATTACATATATATATATGTATGTATATATGCATATGTATATATATATATATAGTATCTATAATCAATTAAAAACTTAAAAAATCTTGAAGACCGACTTTGACATGAAAACCATCTGACTACCAATTCCTCTATCCCTTCAATTACATATTACTGGCATAATTGCACAATTGTTCCTCAGAGACATATTTCCATAAGTAGAAAACAAATTTTCCTAAAGTTTAGCTTAGTCTAGTTTTTGCAGAAATTTTTCAATAAAGGCTTTTCGAAGTTGATGGAAGTCTATAGAAGTATGGCCTCTCCACATAAATTGGAATGTGATTTTTATATTTATAGCAATCCTAGGACAAACGCTCGGGAAGAATAAGACTTCTAATACATGTCCGCGGGAAATTAGTATTTAAATGGGGTTAACTGCCTTGATGTTCCGTGGAGGTATTAATAATTCATTTTGAATAACGGTACGCATTTGTCAAGTGCAAAGGAAGGTAAAAGGCTTCAAAAGTTTTCGTGAGAACAGCAATTATAATTCCATTTAAAGTCAGCAGAGAATAAATACATAATCATATTTCAAAAATGGCGATTATTAACAGTGTTTCTGTAATTCGATAAATGGCAGTGTTATTTTGATTAATAAGTTAAGATGTTGTCATGGATCAGCATATATATTGTTAGGCAAAGTAGCGGACTCGGGGCACAACTTCAAATGTTAATAATATCTAGCAATGATGATATATTTTTTACTTATACCACGGAAGAAGGTATATTTATAGTAAAAACTGGGATAAACTAAAACAGAAAAGTTACTGAATGAGAAATAGTAAATTACCAAAAAAAACATTTTAGGGTTTTTCATTTAAATGTGTCTCTAGAGATCTTGCTATTTCACTTGCAGTTCCTATATTATTCAAGGAAGGTAAAAAACCTGATTTATTTGAATTAATTTCTAGCTTGCTGAGATTTGCTCCTTTCTTTTCTGGCAAGGTGAAATCTTGTTTCTCTTTAACTACTTCAATCTTTTCATCATTCTGAAAACTATTTTTATTCTGATTTTTGGAGTTGAGATTATTTGAAGAAATTGCCATCTTTTCTAAAAAGTATCTTAATTTTTTATCGAATTTTATGTATAGTAAATATGCAATTTTATAAGTTAGATCGCTTAAAAATGCAAAAACAATAACACCAACAGCAAAAAATAAAGAAGCTCCCAAAAATGGAAACATAAATAGAGCTGACATAAATGTAACAACAATGAATAAAATCAGGTAGATTATAAAATAAAGAATTGAAAATGTTCCAAGCATAACCAAAGGAAATAAAATTGTCAATAAAGTGCCAATAAAAAATGTTGCAGTAAACAAAGTTTGGTATGGATTTGTTGAGAACTTCTTACGCAATTTAAAAAGTTCTTTTTTGAACAGTCCCCAAACTTTTATACTCAATGGAACAATTGTGTTAGAAAAATATAACGAAAGTTTAGAAACAAATGTTTCACCTAGGATGTCACTGTATTATATTACAACAAAAATTTTAACAATGTAACTAATAGCAATTATTATTATTGCTGATCTCTTCAAAATTGTCAATTCAACACAGACACTGCTAGAACAAATATATTTGCACAAATATAGTAACTGAAATTAAATATGGAATTTGTTAAAATCAATATACTACTCAAAAAAGAATAATATATATATAGAAATTTTCTAACATATAATCAATTATTTTTATTTTATTACAACGTCAGAAAACCTATTTTTGACGCCCTATTATCCGCGTTAATCAATTTTGTGTCAAAAGAAGAATTTTTGAAATTAAATGTTATGTTATAATAAACAAAAGCTCATATTTTGTAAGTGACAGTTTGATTTGTTGTTCAAATATATTCGTAAGAATGACAATAATGATCGATAGATAGTTATATTATTAATATTTTAAGGATTTTTAGTGTTAGTAATTCTAATTTATATTTTATTTCAATTTTGGCACCCGACGTTTTTTAGTTATGAAACTCTTATTCGAGTTAGAAGTTCAATATTTACATACCTTAATATTCCTATGACTTTGGGAAATTTGACAGATATATTAAAAATTACTATACACAAATATTGATACAAGAGATCTTGTATGTTTTCGATAAATGCCACAATCGCAAATAGTAAATTTGCAAATTTGTTTTTTATTTTTTTTTTTGAATCTTCTTCACTACGTTTTTCTTCATCTTGTTTGTTTTTTTGATTTTGTTGAATAGAAAGAAGTTTCTTATCTGGTGAACCGCTAACAAATGTATAGCTTAATAACATTTCTTGAACATCATTTTCTGTTAATTTATGTTGAGAAGAATCAATAACTTCTTTCAACTGTTGATATGGATCAGTGACTTCTTCATGAATAGGTTCTAATAGCTGTGTAGTCATAGGATTTGAAAAATAACCTACACTGTTAGTTTGGTGTATTTTGTTTCCCTTTGTTAGAATTTCATTCGTATTTGTCAGGTTGATGATATTATCTTTTTCTTCCATAAGCTTTTCTGCTGTTTCGCTACTACTTCCCGTAGTTAATACTGGACTGAATGAAGTATTTGAAACAGTAGTTGAATTATCTCTATTTTTACTGTTATATATTTTATTAGTAGTTTTAGTCAAAGAACCGTTCATTTGTGTATCATTGGTTTGATTTTGTTTTAAATTTTCAATTTCTTTGATGCTTCTAAATTTATTACTTGTTACAGAACTATTAAATAAATTATGAAGACCAACTATTTCAGAATTTTTTTCATTCAAATTTCCTGGTTTCTTAATACTATTAAATGATTTACTATGTCTTTCTGATGTTTTTGTGTTAGTATGAGGAGTCATTTTGAAATTTTCTCTGTTTTTCAACTAAGCCAAGGGAACTTCAACTTTAGTCAAACTAAAAAATTTTATAATTTCTTAAGGAATTGAATAATATGCTTATATATAATAAGATAACTTTTCTATATATGTGTATGTTACTGAAGATATGAAAAAATGTAGATCTTTTTTTTAAAAAAGGTTGCCCTATAAAGTGGATATCATTTTTGGCGACATCATTATTAGCCCGAAAATTGAAAGTACCTGAAATATAAATGACACAGCATATAACATCATATTCACATACATATATGTAAATGACAGAAGGTCAAAATGATATTATTATTTGAATTTGTGTTTTGTGTAATCTGTTTATTAATTATAAATAACAGAATATTAAGCCGGTTTTAATTTATTATATTTATGATGATAAGATTAACGATTGAATTGAATTGTTATAACACAAAGAGTCAATTACTTTCATTACATGATGCAAATCATCAATGGGAATGTTAAACCACTCTGTGTGATATTTGTGGCCACTGGGATCACATCCGTAACAGTATATTCTAGCTTTTCCATGTCTTTTCCATAAGTATTTATGTATTGTGCTTTCAATCTCATATACTGTTGAAGATCCATTTCCATTGTTGTAAAACCCTCCATTTCTATAAGATTTAAATGACGTGCTAGTGAGTCGAGTTTGTTTAATATCGCTAGAAGTTAACTGTTTTTCTTCTCTATATTTTCCTTCCCTCATTGATAATTTTGCAAAAGTATTTACTAGTTTCTTAATAGCAGATTTCTGTTCATTGTCTTTCCCTCTGGTGGTGTTTTTCAAGGATAATTGCAGGTTATTGATTTTTTCTGGGGAAAGATTTAAAATATCATGTTTACAAACTTTCTTCCATTCTGATAACCTCTGTTCAACAGAGGTTGTAGTCATTCCAATTTTACATAAAATTTTCGATTCATCTTCCCAATTTTGTAGTTTCGAATTTTTCTTAGCGTTTATTACAGATTCATCTACGTATAACCAATCCATATCACTAACATGTTTATCCAAACAAGAATAGTAGAACCTTTCATATGTGTATATATAAATGTAACCAACTTTTTTCAATTCATAATCATTTTTTTTACGGTAATTTCCACTATTTCTATTTCCAACTTTAACTTTAAAAGAGCTTCCATTTGGGTATCTGTGAATATTATTATGTTGTTTTACATGGTAATGGCAATATTGTTTCTCTTCTGAAACTTCAATTTTGCATTGTGCACCTCTGGTGGTTATGCCTAAGACATCTCATTTCACTTATACTATGGTATATAGATATAGATGAATATAGATGCGTACAGTTAACAAGATCTTGTGACGTTCCTCAAGAACTTAAGGACAAATACGGATAAAAACAGAATTCTATGCAATAAAACTTTTGTTCTAAAATTTAAAAGTACAACTAGATTGTTTAAATATTTAAAGACAACACAATGGGAGTCATATATTACAGAACATTTCTCTTTAACTTACCGATATCATCACTTAAATTTAATATCAGAGCAATTTTTACCCGAAGAATTGTAAAACCTGTATAAAATACTAATATTTCTTTTCAATTTAAGTCAAAAAATCATTATTACAAGAATATCTCGAAAATTTTTATTTTATGTTAAATAAAGAAATTGTAATTAACAAAGTTACGAATTAAAGGGAACTTTATAAAGGTTAGAATTATTTAGATGTATTACTTTTATATTTTAGAGATGTTAAAATTTGAGTAACGGTTTTTATTTCTCAATAGGAGCCTTAGCTTTTGGCAATAACGAAAAATTGCTAATATAGATCCTAAGATTACACGCTAGGAAATATAAATAAAGCAATGAGACCCATTATGTTAGTTGGACATGAACGTCCATTAACTCAAGTTAAATACAATAGAGAAGGTGATTTAGTTTTCACATGCTCTAAGGATAATGTTGCCAGTGTTTGGTATTCTATTAATGGTGAAAGACTGGGTACTCTAGAAGGTCACACTGGTGCCATTTGGACTGTG